>JAZHYW010001282.1:0-51320 GCA_037355805.1 Ixodes ricinus
AGATAATACATGCTGCTGAACAATTTCTACCCTGCACTTCATGAAATCTACCCAGAAAAGGCAAACTATGGTGGAATGCTGAGTGTTCAGACACATTTGCAAAGCAAAATAAAGCCTGGGATATTTTTGTAGGCACCCAACTGTTGAAAACAAAACCGAATATATAAGGACAAAGAGGCGCAAACTTGTGGGACTATAAAGCGGTCCATAGAATAAATATTTAATATATATATATCTCCTCTATAAGCAGTTCTTTAACAGCTAAAAAGGTGTGGGATCGTGAGATCGTGAGCGTCAAAACGGATGGAGGTGTAAAATGTCCCACTCCCAGATCCCAGATCTCTGTAACGCAAATTAATAACTCAGAATGAATCTGATAGGAAAAATATATGCTATGCGTGTTTCGTGTATAAGTCATTACCTTTGCTTTAGCTTTGTTTAGGAGGAGAACATCGGGACACCAGAAGTAATAATGACAATAAGGTTGATTTTCTATGAAATATGGTGGAGCGAAAAGGAAAAAAAAAACTCAGTGGAGGCTTGACCAGCCCCCAGCACCCTACGATGGCATTACGACAACACGATAGAAACACACGCACACACGCACACAAACACACATACACGCACACACGCACACACGCACACACAGACAAACGCACAAACATGCAATATTATTTTGTCTTACGAAATTTAACATTTTAGGTACAATATAATGTAGAATCTTGCGTACAATAATTCGTTTTACACCCTTTTACCTTTCAATACTCCACATTTCAAGCTAAGAACCTGTGCTTGTTAGATGTCAGTTCCGCTAGGTCTGATGTAAATGTAGAATGTTTACGCTTTTCTAGCTTTAAACTCATGCATCATCTGTATTCATAAAGGTTACCTATTTTTTTGTATTTGGAAATAATTAAACAATGTATCTGTGTGTAAATCACAAGGCACTTGACAGATTGCAAAGTTTCGGGAATTTTACTTTCCAAACTAACGACGGGCATCTGGCACGCCACAGTGGAGGACTAAGGATTGATTTCGATCACCTGGGGACATTTGGACGTGCAACCGAAAGCTCGGTCACACGGTGCCGCCTCCGCAATAGGCCTCCGTCGGATTGCGGACACCTCTGCCGGCATTCGAACCCGCTACCTGGGGATCCGTAGGCCGGCGCTTTGCCGCGGAAGCACGGAGGCTGCATTACATATTCTTCCTACTATTTTATTTCTTAAACAAAAACACTTTTTGTATGTTCATAACTATGGTCTTACCCAGACGAGATATCAGTAGTTTAGGTGAGACAAACGTAAGGAATTAAAGATTAACAGTTTCACATTAAATGAGAGTGCATCTCGTTTGGGGCACATCTGTCGTATAGAACTAGACAGATTTGTAAGTGGTTCGTATGGCAGTTTCATGACATTTGTTTATAAAGAATAACATTAAGGTTTTTAAAAATACTAATGATTTTAATCAGAGTTGAATGAAGTACAATGTTTCTGGTTAAAAAGAAACATTTCTTCCACATAAAATATGGCTTTTTTATCAGTATTAATTGTTAGGTAGTTATACTTTGCCCAAAGTGAAAACTTGGTCAACGTAATATTATGTGAAGAAAAATATTCTGCTGTCCTCCGAATACTGTAAAAGCCTTTACTTTCGCGGCCCCCATTTTTTGCGAACTGGTCAAGGAGGACATAATCGCGGCCTCTAAATTTCGTGAAACCCAAGCGTATGCATTAAAACTCTTAAGGACCAAAACTTTTGCGTGACCATAAATTTCGCGAATTTTCGAATTTGCAAAATTCGCAAAAATTAAGGGCTCGCGAACAAAAAGGGTTTTACAAAATATGATAAATAATACAGGACTTATGTTTACGTCATTTAAGCAGATGTTAAAAGGTACGGCCCAAGGGTGCTACCCTGTAGGGCGACTGAATGAATGGGCTAAATATTGGAGGAATATTGCCTAATTAAAACATATTTATTGCGATGCTGCAAATAGGACTTTAAAAGATCTAGGGGCAAATCACGAATAACCTAACATTCGAGTTCAAGAACTGCTGCATCATGATTAATAAACTCGAAAGCTTTCGAGAAATCACTATTTACACCACGAATCAGCTTATTTTCCTCTACATTTTTAAAGAAAATATTTTTCTTTCGTTCTAGTACTGCTAATTCAGTCGACCGTTTTTCCTAAAACCCAGCTGTGCGGATATACGCGAGTTTTGCTTGCCGGAAAATTGTACTAAACGATTCGTATCTTTTTTTATACCTTTTGAGAATACCGGGAGCATAAAAATGGATAGATTGTAACTGAAAATATTTGTATCCCTTTTCTTATGCAGTACTTTTAACTTTTGCCTTCTGCACCTTTTTGGGGGACGCGCCTTTCGTTAAAGGTCGGTTTGAATGTGACATATACAGGGTGTTATGTTGTCAGGTACGTTCTTGATTGGTCCAATTAGCAAATGATCCCAGTTACAGCTACTGCTCTTTTTCAATTCCATAAAGGTGAAGAAATACCTCAAAATTTGTCGCGGGCTAAAAAAATGTCTTGTTTTTTTTACATTTTAAGTAATTGCAAGATTTATCATTTCTACTTCCCTCACTGCCCAATTTCGCTAAGTAATCACTGAAAGTACTCGCTAGGAGCGAGCAACCAAGGACAGTCTGTTGTGAATATTTTTGTCGACAGGTTGTTGATTTGAACAACGATGGAAAATTGAGTTTAAGTTTGTCGAGATTACATCCGCACGTATAAATTGTGCCTAAAACGGTTTGTATAATAATCTGATTTTGCATTATGCACTAGGGTCGTCAGTTGACTCCGACATAATTTAAAACTTAAAACCTGAAAATGATTTCTTGTTTTAAAAAGTTTTGGTATAATATATTGTTTAGGTTATATTTGAAGTGCAGGAGCGGTCCATGGCTTACTGATATTTTCGAACATTTTTAAAATTTTATACGAAAAATGGCTCTTTTAAATTGCGGTACATTCACTAAGAAACATATTATGAGCTAAGTTGGCATACTATATATAAAATAGTAGCTCCCAATTATTTTAAGAAAAATCTGATTTGAAAGCATTTAATTTATCAGTTATAACAACTAATAAATTAAATGCTTTCAAATCAGATGTTTCTGAAATAAATTGGGATCTACTATCTTTATTTGCGGTTTACTAAACATTTTCCTTTAAAAACATGTTGAAATGAAAATGTTTCTTTTTTTTAAATTGTCTGTGTGGTTTTATGTTTAGGCACAAGCATATTTCAAGGCGATCGCTTACTTATATCACAGCTTAGAGTGCTGGCTTGTCACGTACAACGAAGACGGACCCCAAAATCAATGAAACAGGACGAACAAGTAACGAAATTTCACCGTATGTACATGTATTTACATAAATAAACAAAGCGAAAGGCATAAGCAAACCTACAGTGCAGTATAATCTTAGTCCCGTAGAACCAAGTCTCCGCCACTGACACTGACGACCTTGAAGTGCCCCTACCCGTGTGAGCTTACATGTTCCTCTCCCTGCTGAAGAACTTCTTGCAGCTCTGACGAAGGACCCCTCGTTGGTTCACGGTGGACCTCCGGGAGCGGGTCTCGTGTGGGCTTCCTCCGGGGCGTAGCCGAAGTCGCCTCTGTCATTCACCGGATCAGCGCTTTCTCGTCACTTCGATACTCGTTCCCCTCCTCCTCTTCCTTTCTTTTTCCCACAACACGCCTCGTTCATCTTCTCATCTTCTTCTCTTTTCTTCTCCAGCTCACAATCGTGACATCGCTATATCCTATCAGGCTGGGCGTCCATAATGCATAAGTCGATGAATGTTGCAGAGTACAGAGTGATTCAAGTAGTAGTCTTTATAGCATCGGCACATCCGCTAGCTTCACTTCAAATGTTCATTTCACATTTGGCAGCGAAATTATTTAACACAACGATGTTGAACTCACCCCCAAAATCAAATCATAATGGATTTCGTAAATGTCACAAAACACTGCTCGCAAAACATTAAAAAAAATCAACAATATGACCTTCTGGTGGTCGATATAAAACACTTATAACTGTATTCTGCTTTTACCGGAATCACTTCGTAGTCCTGAGTGACGTAGCAGTACTCTACGTAAAGTTTGGATCTAATTGATTTATTTACAAGTAAACACACATCACCTCCATGGTGAGTCGTACAATTTAAATAATAACTGGAATACACAGGTAGCTTAAATACATCGGCCTCATTTGTACACCACGTTTCGGCTAGCATGATTACGTCAAACATAAATTTAAACCATGCAAAAAAAAAAAACTTCTGGATTAAGCGCTTCATTTTTGTATTTCTTTTTCAGATCGTGCATTAATGTAATGCAAAAACGTTAAAAAATGATATCCTTGTAACCAAGGTACTTTTCCAAATCCCGAGGGGGTGAGGCATGATGATTTGTCATTGATAGATACAGATATAATTTACTGATCAGGTGCGATCTACCGCATTTTTTGCAGATCTTCTGCTGATGTGAAAACTGACGCTTTATCCCCTTGCTCTTTTCTCAAGTGGATTTGGCCATTCACATGCCAAACAAATTCATATGACATTATTTTGCCCATTCTTTATTTTACCAAAGTATTACCTTGTTTTGCTTTGTCATATTTTCTAGAAGATAAATTTGTGCTGGTGTTTTTTCAGCTTTTTTTGTCGTTCAGCCACTCATTTTCAGTGGCTTGCTTCGAAAAACCGTACTGTTATTCCAGGCACTTTGTCTGGTTTTTTTCGGCAGTGTGTGTTTAACTCCAACTTCCTCCGCCGTCAGTGGGCGCACGTCCAGCAGCTGGGCGGCCTGATTTATTTTGACAAGCAAGTCCTCGCCTTTTGCATACAGGACGCCTTGCATCTCGAGGTTTATTTGTTTACTACGCCATTCCAGTTTATTTACTTCGGTCTTGATTGTATTTTACACCTCGTGTGAATCGGCTTCAGCTTGTTAAATGTTATATACGCGTTTTTTAAGACTTATTTTATTTTGGTTTCTTACATGTACCATGAGATCATCATACTGTTTAAACATCCTTTAAACGGAGTTGTCAAATCCAACCACTGTCTGCTTGAGGCTTAGGATGCTGTCTAATTTTTCATTCATTACGGCAAGCATGCTTTGTACGTTGACCTCTTGCTCATTCGTTTCTTTTCTCTCTGGCTTACTGGGGCAATCGCAGTACTACACGTTTCACACCTCCAGGTTTGGCGAAGAGCTGGACCTTTTGTTCTGCATTCTGCCTCTGAAACACCGGAACAAGCCTCAAGGTGATAGTGGTAGTCGCAATCTACACACGACAGAAAACACTTACCCTTGGGTATTGCATCGCAGCAGACTACGCACACCATCCTGAAACGATGAGACACTCAGCGTGACACAATATGGCAGCATGACACAATATGACAGCGGCAGCAGCAAGTCAGCATAAATATACAGAAAACATAACGCCACGTGCGAATAACGTCCAGTTGCTTTTTGTTATTCACGGGGAGAATATCTTGGTTTATACAAATTCCTTGAACAGTACAACTGGTCGGAAATTCTAACTTATGAAATAGTCGACTCAGCTACTGAGAGCTTAGGTTCAATTGTTTAAACGCACTTAATGTCTTTGTGCCGAAATCGCTGACGAGCCCCTCCTACTATCGTAGCTGCTTTTCTAGATATTTAAGGCTTTCCGCACTAAAAGAGCTCCACTATTATCGATTATATAAAAAGACAGGACTAGACGTTTTGTATCAGAAATTCAGTATTTATCGACCAGACAAGCGTATGCACCTTAGTGGACTTGAAGTAGTTCGTATAAAAATCCCAAAGAATTTCGGAGATACGCGGAACAACACCTTCGGGAAAATAATTTGAACATTTGCCTTCGTGATGGTGCTGGGTACAAATCTTTACCAGCTGAAGTAGCAAATCATTTTGCTGGCATTTTTAGTTCTTGCTACTTGTCCCAGCAATTGACTAATATCAATCTCATGGGTGTAAAACGTGATGACGTTTTGCGTTCTTTTACTGTCGATATTGAAGATATAATCGAAGCAATAGATCCAATAAAACCGAAATTTTTACGGGTATTGAAGCCGTACCCACTTTTACTATCAAAGTGTAGGGACCAAGTGTAGGTCCTACACATTTATTTAAACCGTTTTCACTTGACAATATCTAACGCTATGAGGGATATCTTCGGTACCCACCGAGATCGTCGGCCGTGCTGCACGCTCAGTCGAGTGTCGCGCGCTACCCGACCTTGCGCTCCTCTTCTTCTCTTCTTGGCGCTCGACGCCTACAATACTCTTGCTCCACTCTCTCCTTTCCCGTGTTCCCAGCATGACCGTAGGATGGTGGTAAACATCACGTCACTTGGCGAGGCGGAGCTCGGAGAGAATCGCCTGTGTTTGTTTGGTTACGGTGAATAATAGTCGTCGTGTGTGATGGAGAGTTTGAGTAGTCTAGATCCAAACTGAACGGAGTTTCTGCGGTTGTTTTCGGAATAAGCAGAGCTGGGTCTGTTGGATTCTTGAGGTGCTTGTGTGCATTGGAGGTGTTCTGTGTGGGTTTGATCAGATCGAGGGGATCGGTGTGAGGTGAGGCAGTGGTGATCAGTGGTCGGTCGAGCGGGGATGGTGGAAACCTGAATGGCATGGTTCGTATTACAAAGCGGTTCCTGATGAGCGGGTTTTAAGCGTTCAATGGAGGTGGTTCCTGGGCGTCCAATGTAGTCGATTGTAAAAGTCTTGGCTTCTCTTGTGAGCACCTTATGCGGCCCGGTGTATGGTTGTTGAAGCGATCTTTTAGAGCCGTCTCTGCGTAGAAATACGTGGCTGCACGTGTCAAGGTCATTCGATACGTACACTGGAGCTCGTGCTTGCTTACGGGGTGATGTGGGTCAGAGATTTCGCATAATCGTTAGCAGCTGATTGGCATATGTCATAGGATCAGGAGCTGGCTCTTTCATACCAGATGTGAAAAATTCTCCGGGTAGGCGTAGGGTACAGCCGGATACCAACTCGGCTGGACTGTAGCCGAGGTCTTGCTTCAAAGCAGCCCGAAGTCCAGGAGGACGATCGGCAAGCTTGTGTTTCAGTTATTTGGGTTGGATTGTGCCATCAGCGCCGCTTTCAAGGAGCGATGAAAACGTTCGACGAGACCATTTGCAGAAGGGTGATAGGCGGTCGTTCGCATTCGTTTTGTTCCCAAGAGTGATAGAAGTTGTCGGAAGAGCGCGGATTCGAATTGACGTCCCCGGTCCGTTGCGAGAGTAGATGGGATGCCGAATCGGGACACTCATCCTTGAACGAAAGTGCGTGCTACGGTGTCTGCTTGGATATCTTGAATGGGAAATGCCTCTGGCCAGCGGGTGAACCGACCCACGCATGTAAGAAGATATCGATAAGCCTCAGATGGTGGCAGGGGTCCCACGATATCGATGTGGATGTGGTCGAAGCGCTTTTTCGTGGTTGGAAATGCCTGTAGCGGCGCAGAAGTGTGACGTTGGACCTTCGATTTCTGGCAGTGAATGCAGGTTCGAGTCCAGCTTTGGACATCTTTATTGATTCCGAGCCAGAAGAAGCGTTCAACCATTAGATGTTGAGTGGCACGAATACCGGGATGAGATAAACCATGTACAGAGTCAAAAACTTGCCTTGGAAAGTTAGCAGGTATGAATGGTCTTGGTGTACCGGTCGAGACGTCGCAGACTACTCCTGTGGTGGATGAAGACAAAGTAATTTCCTCGAAGGCAAGCCGACCAGGAAATTCGCGTAGATGTTTAAGCTCTTGGTCCTGTTGCTGTGCAACGCTTATTGCATCATAGTCGACAGCAGGAAAGATACCCAGTCCGCAGGAAATTGGAGTGCTCCGGGACAAAGCGTCAGCAGCAGGGTTGTTGATGCCTTTGACATGGCGGATGTCGGTGGTATACTGGGCAATATCAGCCAAGTGACGTGTCTCGCGAGGTGAGTGTGTGTCTGTGCCATTTTGTAGAGCATACGTGAGGAGCTTGTGGTCTGTCAGCACAAAGAACTCTGTTCCTTGGAGAAAATTTCGAAAATGGCGGATTGCAGTGTATATTGTTAAGAGCTCGCGCCCGAAAGTGCTGTAACGTTGTTCCGCCGACGTCAGTTGTCTTGAAAAGAAACAATTGGCTTCCATACGGTGCCGATTAGTTGTTAGACAGCTCCGGCGGCGACGTCGGAGGCGTCTGCCATGATGATAGTTGGAGTGTTGTGCTGGGGATGTGACAGAAGCGTCGCATTTGCTAGTTCCAGCTTCGCTCGGCTGAAAGCTTGTTCTGCGATCGGTGTCCACTGCACAGGAGACGAGGGTGTCTTGGTTCCTTCCAGGAGGGAAGTGAGGGAGCAACAGAATCCCAGCGCTCTAGGGAACAAATCGGCGATAAACGTTCACCGGTCCAAAGAACTCGCGAAGGGGGCGGATGGTTGTGGGTGTTAAAATGGCTGATCGCCAGCGCTTTTCTAGGAAGGGGCCGTATACCGTGTTGATGTACCTCCTGGCCTATAAATTCTAGATGTGATGCCTCGAGTTGACATTTTCTTTGTTGATGTTAATACCATAATCGGCGAGGCGCTGGAAAAGTAGTCGCACATGTTGGATGTGTTCAGTTTCGTTTCGACTGAAGATTAGGAGATCATCGACATATGCAAAGCAGAAATGCAATCCTCTGAGGAAGGTGTCGATGAACCTTTGGAAGGTTTGGGCTGCATTTCTAGGCATTCGAACATACTCAAACAGCCCAAACGGTGTCGTGATGGCCGTCTTAGCAACATCTGCAGGTTCTACCGGTATCTGGTGGTAGGTCTTAACGAGATCTATTTTCGAAAAAATGGTTGAGCCGTGAAGGGATAGTGAAAAGTCCTGGATGTGTGGTATCGGATACCTGTCTGGTAGTGTGGCGTTGTTTAGGGCACGGTAGTCGCCGCAAGGTCTCCAGTCTCCGGGCTCTTTTTTAGGTACCATATGCAGAGGCGAGGCCCATGGACTCGGAGAATGACGAATGATGATCAATTCCAGCATGTGTTCGAACTTTGCCTTGGCGATCTTCAGACGTTGCGGAGCAAGTCGTCGTGGTCGAGCATAGGTGGGTGCATCCGTCGTTATGATATGGTGGGTAACGTCATGTGGTAAAAGTCGGGAAAAGTTGTTCGGACATGTTAGACACTTGAACTCCTTGTAGGGTGAAAGAGGGGTATCAGGGATGATCGGTAGAAGAAGTGGCGACTTTATTTCAATGCCTTGGACATTCAAGCGAGTAGTGTCATCAATTAGCCGAAGATGAAGCATGTCTACAAGGAGATCGTAGTGACGAAGGAAGTCTGCGCCAAGTGTCGGGTAAGAGACAGCCGCAACGAGAAATATCCAACGGAAGGTTCGGCGAAGCCCTATGTCGAGGGTGAGGGAAGATTCGCCATAAGTTGGAATAGGTGTCTTGTTGGCTGCCTATAGTGTACATGGCTGCCTCTTGCTCGGTGATATGGTTGGCGGCGCGGAGAGAATGCTCCCTTCGGCACCTGTGTCTACCAGAAATAGTAGTTTAGAGTTTTTGTCTGTGACAAAAACAGGCGGGAAGTAGAGTGAGTGCTCCGACTAGCCGCCTCTAGTGGCGCGCTGGGCCGTTTTCCGACGCCGTAAATGTAGCTCGACATTTTTGTGCTTTGTTCCCAGACTTCCAGTGGTACCAGCAGATACCTGGTGGAGGGGATCCGGGTCATGGTGGGAACGTCCGAACTGTGAAGAACGAGACCTTGAACGCTGGCGAGATCTAGATTGAGCAGCGGTCATGAGTTCGGCCACTTGCGTTGTCAACTGGTTGATCCGCATCCGCATGTCCTCGATGAGATCTGTGACCAGAGGTTTTCTTGTGTCGCTGTTCTCTTGCTGCGACCTGCTAACAGCGAGAGAGTCTGTAGCAATCGTTGATATAGCCGGTGAAGCTACCTCAACGACTCTGTCCGCGAGCTGTGCCAAAGCGTCGGTGGTGATGTTCGTTGTTGGTGCCAGCACCATCCTGACAGTCGTTGGTAGCCGCTGGAGAAAAAGCTCTCGAAGAAGCGAAGGGTCAAATGTCGTAGGAGGGTCACCAAGTAGTTTCTGGAGGTGTCTAAGCATTTGGGATGGCGTTTAATCGCCAAGTTCTTCCGTTGTCAGCAGTTGCTGTAGTCGCTCTTGTTCGGAAATGGACGTTCTTCTTACCAGTTCCGCTTTGAGCGTGTCGCACGGGTTCTGATTTGGTGGTGTGAGAGTAAGGTCCCGGACCTCTGTTGCGACTTCTGGTGACAAAACTGCAATGACTTGGTGGAATTTCGTCAGTTGTCTCGCGATCTTTGCTGTGGAAAACTGAGCCTCCACTTGAGCGAACCATAGGAGGGGGTCAGATGGCCAAAACGGTGGGAGTCGAAGACGAACCGCACCGACATCTCCGCTGGATTGTCCAGTGGCCATGTCTCGTACGAGGGCGGCGAAAACTCTGAAGAATGCGTGCATAGCGGGGTCACCAAATATGTAGGGACCAAGTGTAGGTCCTACACATTTATTTACACTATTTACACTTTACAATATCTAACGCTATGAGGGATATCTTCGGTACCCACCGAGATCGTCGGCTGTGCTGCACGCTCAGTCGAGTGTCGCGCGCTGGCCGACCTTGCGCTCCTCTTCTTCTATTCTTGGCGCTCGGCGTCTACAAAAGGTTGCTGTGCTATATTTGCCCCTGTTCTGTGTCATATTTTCCACTTATCACTTAAACAAGTTCTGTTTCCTTAGCTCTAAAGTTCGCCGTTGTTGTCCCTGTATTAAAAGGAGGTGATTCTTGTTTAGCTGGTAATTATCGTCCAGTGTCATTATAATGTGGATTTGCAAAAGTTTTTGAGAAAGTGGTTCATAGGCGTGTTTATTTTTACCTGAAAACTGTGATATGTGATGAACAACATGGTATATAAGACGTAGGTTTGTAGATAGTAATTTGTGTTCGTTTTTTAAGTTACATCGCACCAAAAGTTACTAGTAGAGGTTAAGTTTATGCCATCTACCTAGACATTGTAAAGCATTTAACTGCGTTAGGCTCGATTTATTGTTGCGCAAGCTGGCCTCACATGGTTTCAGCCCTCATTTGTGTAGATTATATCATAGCTACTTGCGTGATCATCGCAATTTTTCGTGTCAATGGTATCTTCTCCGGACACTTTATTTCAACGTCTGGAGTGCCGCAGGGCTCAATTCTTGGCCCACTTTTGTTCCTCTTGTTTGTAAGTGACATTGCTTATTGTGTTAGCAATGCTAACATCCTTCTGCTTGCTGACAATGTTAAGTTATTTCTGTAAGTGTGAAGCCACTATCTGACTGCTCTCTTCTCCAAGCTGATTTATATCGAATTTTAAAATGGTGTATAGAAAACAGCTTTTTACTTAACTCCTTGAAACCCAAATCTATGGTGTTATCCAGGAAGCGTGATGTTATTACTTTTGCATATTACCTGGATGGCGTATTACTTCCTTCAGTTTCCTTTATGAGGGACCAAAGAGTGTATATTGACAGGTCACTTGATTTGAACAATCATGTCTTCGCTACAGTAAATGCTGAGGACGTTAGGAATGATATCAAGAATTTGTAGTCAATTTTCAGCTCCCTGTTGCTTGCTACTCCTATTTACGTCCCCAGTTCGAACGCGGCCGGAATTCGCCTCAGTCATTTGAAATTCATTGACTATGTCGCAAGAGCAAGCTACTGAAAATGTGCAAAAGGGAATCGTAACACGGAAACATTGCTTCGTATATTTTTGGTTTCATACATTTGGCCGTGAAAGGGCAGTACAGAATGTTTTTATTCCTTCACAAAGTGGTGCATGCCAGGGTAAATTCGGTGACTTTATTACAAACTATTGAGTTTCATGCTCCCTCTCGCCCGAGCCGAAACATTTTAACTTTTTATCCAGCTTGCTTGTTCGTTGCGATCCCATTTTCAAGGATACAAATTGCTTATGATTCACTAAGATTTAACTTCGACATATTTTCATCCACTCAGGAGTTTATGTTAAACCTACGTGACTGGATCTCTGCGAAGTAATCAATTATAAATTTTTGAGTTATGATAATGATGCATGACGTTACTGATTTTACTTTGTTTTTTTTTCTGTATTTTTAGGTGTACTCCATGTATGTTTCGTGACACACACTGTAAACCAAGATGTTGTTTGTGGGCACGAAAAATAAAACAATTTAATATTTTTATTATTTAAAAGAGACGAACCTGTCTCATTCGAAGGCAAATTTTAGCTCGATGTTTTCTTTGTAAACACTGTTTACCATAAAAAACAATTCTGAGCTTGATGTAACTGATGGCTTGACAATTCAAGAATATCCCCAAGAAATATGATTTTGAAATTAATGTTTCAAGTGTGCAGTTATATCTATTTTTACTGGGATAGCTCATATGGGCACGGGCGTACCAACCGGAAAGGGGAGGGAGGCAGGGGTGTCGCTCGCCTCCCCCCGCCCCCCGCCTTTGCAGAGGGTGGAAGCAAGCTTGTATCCCCCTCCCCCCAAGAAATAAAAACACACCTGCAGCCGCAATTTGTTTTCAGAAGTTATATGTGGGGGGCGGGGGGGGGGGCAGTGAAAATGGCATTGTATTTTTATATATTTCTTTTTTTATCCTAATTTTTTTAATTTCTTTTATATTGTCTTCTTTATTCCTTCTCTAGCATATTCTTTCTCCTCCTCTTTCTATCATATTAGTTTCAAGTTTATATTTGTCTTCCTATATCGTCTCATAAAACGTCATTTGTAAATAGCGCTCTGTTCTGTCTACTCCTTCTTTCTGTGTTCGTTCATTGTGCTAATTTTGTGCAGTATGTCTAACCAACTACGCCATTAAATTCGTTTGTTACCATTTCCTTCTACGTTAGGCCCTGTTATGTGTTCCTCCCAGATTTACCAAGTTTCTTTTTATATTATTTTGATACCAATCTTGACCTGCAAGGCAAGGTTTTATTATTTCGCCATCCGACACCATGTCATACCCCAGGACGTCACTGGTATGTTCGGCTTTGGGCAACCTTCACTGCATCACACCAAGAGGATTTGTAAGATCGCCCGCTCCGAGATGTGGAGACAAATACGATTCTATCGGATGTGCCTCGAGGTTCTCGACGGTGGTGGAGATAACAACAGTGTCCATTAGTCGAGATACAAGGATTACCTGCTAATGGCTAGCAAGATAAACGAGTTCCTCAGGTGGTCGTATGTTTCATATCTAAAATATCTTCGCCTTCCAACGAAAACTGGCGAGGTGAGTGTCACTATGTTTGGGGATGTGTGTATAGTTACTGCAATTGGCAATGCTCTAGAGGAGGGTTCCAGGTACTGCACTACGCCACAAGGCAAAACACCTATATGCGTCATCCACTGTACATGAAATCGCGGCAAAAGCCCCAGACACTGAGTCAGATGCATAGAACACTGCGTTAAGGTATTACTGAAAGCGGGCTCTGTTTGTGCGAGCAAGGTGAAGTTATCCAGGGTTGTGAACTACTTTCATCAGAACAATCTCAATTTGTTAATATCTGATAAACGAGGGGGTTTCCTTGTCGCTCCTAGGGATATTTACCTGCAAGAGGCTGCCATGGCCATTGGCAAAAACTTCAACCATTAGCCTAACTTCAAGACCAAACCCATGAAGGCTAAGGCTCTTCAACTATGCGACAAGCTAGATCTCACCTAATTACGGAAGCACTTCGATGCACACGCTCCCCTCTAGATTTCTTTTTCTACTTTCTAGATTCTGTTTTCTACTGCTGTGTTATTGTTGATTTATTTCCTGTTTTATCTCTGCCAGTTGCCCATCTGTTCCGACACTCTCGATTTCTTTCCACACGTTTCGTTAGATTTCTAATGTGTCGGTCATGCTCACGAACTTTTTTTATCAATTCGTCAGATGGTCTGACATGTTTTGAATTGAAAGTTAAACACAACAGACCGTTTCTTTCGTACTCATTGGGCTATTTAGTTCTTGGTTCATACTTGTAAGTAGGCTGACCATTTAACTTTCAGGGGCTCTTTTCGTTTTCGCACTTTACTATGACAGCCTCTTATTCTTGGGGCAGTAAGTATCTGTAAAATCGGCTTTCCAAGTTTGGCAAACCAAGTGGGCCCTGTGAAATATCTGCAAAACTTCAGAAAAAAGGCTGTCGGGTTCTAAACTTCAAGACTGGAGTGGTTAATAGAAGTTTCAAGCTGCGTCAGACAGTTGTGATACCCATACTGATAAATATAGCTTTTTGTAACGGATATGAATTTCATCGCCGAAAATTTGAACTGTCACCAAAACTTGAGAGAAGATCGGAACAGCGGAAGTGTACGTCCATAGGTATGGTAACACAACTGGTAACATCGAGTGATGAAGTGGACATTTTTCCGTGCATGGAAACAATCTGACTCAGATAGGGCCTAAGGGGTCTTTTGTATAAAGGGTGACTTGACTAACCAGGCTCGATCTAAAGTGGGCGTAAAATTCAGCGCTTACATGTATTAATCTAAATTTTTCGTCAATGGTGTATTTCACAGGTCTGTTTTTTCTTCTAAAATTACAAAAGGTAGCTCCCCTTCTGTAAAAAAAAGGGCGAAAAAACTTGCCAGGGTAAACGGCGGATAGCGACGCAAATGACCGGGTCGAGCGAAGGGGCGCGTTTGGCGCCCGTATTGATAGATGGCGTCGGGAGCAGTGTCGGAAAGTGTAGCCGACCAGCGAAAGAAAGCAGACGACATGCAGACGAAATCCGTTGGCAGCAAGAAAGCCGTCGTTATACCACCGCGTTTTTGTTTTTTAACTTTAAGTTGTGCTTTTATTGTCAGCATTTATTTCTAAACCAAAGGTACACTACAAAAATATTATGTTCATTTTAGTAGACCACGGTCGTCGCGAGCATTTTTGATAAGGAGCTAGCGCCATCTATCACTACGTGCGCAAACGCACCCCGCAGATCCACTAGGTCGTCTGCGTCGCTTTCCGCCGTTGACCCTGGCAAGGTTTTTGGTCCTATCCTTTACACAAAGAAAGCTACGTTTTGAAATTTTACAAGACAAAACCGACCTGTGAAATACTCCTTTGACGAAAAATGTATATTTCTACATGCAGGCGCCGATTTTTCCGGCCATTTTTAAATCAGGCCTTTTCAGTCATTCTGTATTTTACTGTTCCTACACTAATTATTGCAGTAACTCTTATTTATATGTCATCTTTGCCCACGTATAGCAATTAGCGTTCTTAGCGATTTTTTTTTAAATTTCAATTGCTGGTTTTAAATTTTCGAGTTGGCAACACTCATCTTCACTAAAGTTTCAAGAATTAACCTGTAAAATGGTATGACCTTTTCTGCTCTAAACGTTATAAAGTTACTTCCTTGCTGAGCGTCGATTTATATTGTTTTAGAAGGGTTATCTTAGACTGTTAACATGCTTATTTAGTATAGGGACATTGTTAAGTATCATAAAGGCTTCGGAATTTCTTCCGTTAAACATTAGGAGGTTACACAAGGTTTTTATGGGAGCATTTTACTTTTTTAACTAATTTATACCATCAATTTGGTCCGTACTTATAACCTCTACCTGCACTTTTATTCAGACATAAAAAATAGTCCTGTAATTGCAAGAAGTTTACCTTTATACACTGATTAGGTGTACTGAAAAAACGATTCCGACAACCTCAGAGACGAGGAAAACTTATTTTCATGGAGTGTGCTTCATAAACAGCTCACGTACATTTCTGCCATCTGACAGATGGCGGAAGGCAGTCAATGGCACTGTCGTACGAGGGTATATTTTCAAAACCAAAAATAAACGCACCGTTTTTTTTAATTTTTTTACGCTTAAAGGGGTTGTGCAGCGATTTTAACGCTGAAAGAATATGCATATTTTACTTTGGCATTGTTTACCTTGTCCCAAAGAAAGGGAAACACATCTCCTTCCTTCAGAATGCTGCGATTCCACCGCGTAATCGCGAGGGGAAAATTCGAATATTTTCCGACCTGCAGCCGCGAGCGGCGGCCATGAGAACGACGCGGCGTGACGTGAAAGGGGCTTGTAGAAAGATAGCAAGTTGTGCAATTACCTGCTTGATAAAAGGAAACTTTTCTATGAATCTTGTCGTTCGAACATAAATGTAAATAAGTAAAAAACCTGGTATCACCCACAAAACTTTTATTATGCGGACTATTAGTGGCGCCACCTGTCCAAGGTCAACAAAACCGTCAGCTCTACAGACTATTTGCTACCGCGAACAGCCGCCAGAAGCCGGAGGCGGACGGGGCAGAGCTGGACGGGGATGGCCGGACCCGGACGAGTACGTTGGCACTTTCCTCCTTTCGCCAGGATCGCGCTAGGCAAGCACGTGATCACGTGGTCGCGAGCGGGTGAGTTCTTGCTGCTCACTGATGGCTCTAGAGAGAGAGCTTCACCGGAGCCCCGCGCGTCCTACCTTCACGACACAGCGTACGTGACTGGGAAGATGGTGATGGAGTTGAAAGGTGTTGAAAACCTCAATCTTCGTCAATTTTTAACACAAAAACTAAGACATGCAGGCAAAATCGTTTTTTTTTACTTCAGAAAGGTCGAGACACCAAATCCCAAATTATTTAGGCAAAGCACTAAAATTGTTGCACATCTCCTTTAAAGGTACGTCATCTACTCGGCATTCCAAAACTACTTCTTCTGTTTGGCAAACTCTAGTTCTACACAAATGATAACGGTGGGAAAAATCCTGGAGGCCACACAACCGGCCTTCTCAAGGGGACGCATAACACTGAGCGCGCAGTATTGTGCCGTCTTTTGCCAAATTTTCAGCCTGACACATTCTAGCTTTCGTTTCAGCTATTTTGATAAGCTATTCTGCAAACGTTGACCAGCGCGACGGCATTCAGGTAACTATTACTGCCTGTTTGCAGGACATACTAAGGCCGTAATATATATTTTTTTAATTTCAGCAAAAAACAATACAAAACCAAAGATAAACATGTGCCAGTCTCAACAATGCAAAATCGATAAAACGCGACATATACCGATTTCTCAAGAGGTATGCCTCTAAGTAAGGACTATATTTGTCTAAGCCTATCCTTAGACATTCCTCGGGCGCGCACGCTTAGCTAGAAAAAGCAGTCTGCCAGTTCCCAATCAGTGGAATCACCAACTTTGAGGGTTAGTGGCATAAGAGTTGGTTGTTCACGACGGGCTGTCACAATACTCTTGATTCATTCATCTTAGAGTTGGGAGATGGTACGAAACTATACTGGTCGCCATTATCGGTTAAATCGTGCAAAAGAAGTAACTCGCCCCTTTGCTGTAAAAGTAGAAGGGTAGAAGGGCGCAAAACAAGCAATGTGGTTGGAATCATTACATTAAATATTACTCCAACTATGGCCCGTGTCCGGACTTGCTGTGCTGGCTTGCAAACACTGCCCCATTATGATAAACGTAGAGCTCTAATGAAATATTTAAATAATAATAAAGTTTGAAAACATCGTCTTTTTACATTTTTTTTCTGGTAATCACTTTCCATAATATGCCTGTGCAAAACTAATAGCCGAAATATGTAAATTTTTGAAAAGGAAACGAACAAGTAAACACAAAACTTAATTCGCCGATATCCCTTGTAAACACCTAAAAATCTATGACTTAGTTATAATTAGGATGCAACAACTCAGGCCCCGATTAAAACGACTTGTCGCACTATCCCGTTACCGAAGTTTCTCGCCTCGAAAATAACCTGAAACGTCTGTCATGAGGCGGTTCTCTTATTGCAGAGAAGGCCAGTTGCTGGATATCCCTACAGACTTCGAAGGGCTTAAATACAACAAACGGCGAGCCTCTATACGAAGTGGCGGGTGAACAATTTGGAGAAGAGCTGCAGGACCCGAAAGGAAGTTGTTCTCGCGTAAACTGAACAAGCTCCGCTTCGGCGTGCATTTTTAATGGCCAACCTCCTGCCCCGTTGCCTCGCCTAAGCTTGGCCGCTTGTTCAGTACGCCTTCGAACAGAGGCCTGCATCGGCCACCTCCGGCTGCTTTTTGTTTTTGTTATGGCGCTAGCGTCCCTTAATGGACAAGTTTGTACCTCCGTTCAACAACAGCTTGCTATAGCGGAGCCCCATTTTATTCCGGAGCAGTTTCTGCCAAGGGACGCCGCACATGCCGAGAAAAAGAAAACAAGAGTGTAAATTGGAGCGGGATTTTGGAAAAGGGATCTCTTCCTATATTTAAGTTCGCAACTTTGTTGAGGCGGCTGAAGGTATTCTTATTCATTGAGGTCAATTTCACATATCACTGTACCAGCCGAAACTCTGTAGATACATTTTATATGGTGTCACCGTTTTGTTGAAATAAACTCTTCCGAAAATCTTCTTCACGTAACATTATCAAACATTCTAGAATCAATTAGAAACCTCGTCGCCCGATTTATACTAGCAATAACATTTTTTAATGTTAATGTTCGATCAATCACTTTTTGTGTGATTTATTATTTAACCTGGGCTTCAAAGATCAAATATATCTTCATGCATCAAACATGTGATCCAGGTTGTGTAGCCAGTAATTCTTTCTGGGGGAGGAGGGCGGGGAGCTGATGTGGCTGGGATGTCCATGACTTGGGGTGCGGGAGGATGGAATGCATGCGTATATTATAACGTCAGCTGGATTTCGCGAAACGGGGGGGGGGGGGGGGCTGAAGCGCCATAAGCTGCTCTCCTGGCTGCACCACTAGTGTCATCTCCCACCTATCCTGAGGTTAAGAGTGGAACGTCAACATATCGTCCAAATATATATATTGACTCCTACATACAGGGAACACCTACTAGTTTGAACCACCCAACCTTCTTCGCTGCCATTTCTGAAGCCACATGCTTCAAGAAGGTCGCCAACCATTCTATCTGAAAGAACCTCCTCTCTTTCTAAGGTTTCCTGAGCCTGGGAGTATGATAATAAATAAATTAACTACGTCTTTTCTCTGGCATCAACTAAGCGAGATGTAAGGCAAAACAAATCGTCTAACTTTGCACTTTACAGGCGTCCGTCGAGCACGGCAAGTTCGGTCTGCCTCAGAGCGATGCCGTGTTTGTGTCAATTCTTTCTGAATGGGATTGGTGCATAATTATACACCACTCTATGTTTTTACGCTGAGGTAAGCTATTAAACCAAGGAGTCTTGTACGAACGATTTCACAATTGGGTGGCGCTACAAATGCTACCTCATAAAAAAGTGTATTTGTAAATTATCCTATTTTAGCTAACTTAGCTATCCTTAAGCAAAATACGTTTGCCCACAGGTTTGTTATATTTTCGGTTGCCGCACTGAAGCTTTCACGGCGTTGCTTTTCCACCAAAACCAATAAAACACACTCGTCTTTTGTTTGGTTTTGTAGACGTAGACGTTTTTGTTTCTTAATAAGGCTTAGTAGAAGAAAAAAGGTTAACCGCTGCACAGCACTTGAGCGTAGCGAACAGACAATGCTGAACTTCAAGAGTCTATATCGCCCAACCTTTGTGAAGAATGAGGTGAAGTAACTCTTGACAGAGAGTAAAAGTAATGGCAAGCTCACTGATCGCTTGTTTTTATAAGTCTTCCAATTGAGCAGCAGGACGTTCCTCAATAACAAGTAAGAGACTACATCTCATTTGGAAAGATATTTACATCTCAGATAACATAAAATGAAGAGTAATTTTGTTCCTTATTGTATATTATTAAAGGGATATAAAAATTTCCGAAGAAGCTTTTTCTTTTGTGCTATATATATGTCGCAAATCTCACTTTTTTTATTCAAAGATGGGTTTTATTTTGGGTCGACTTGCCGAAATGTAAGTATCGGAATCGTTTCTCACAAAAAGTACGTTAAAATCTTTGTACTAATATTTTTCAGAAAAAAAAACGAAGGGACAAAATTGAGAGGCAACACAGAACGAAGCGTCTTGTCCTGTGTTTCCTCTAATTTTTGTTTGTTTTTGGCGTCAAACCTCAATATGAGTTAATCCAACTAGATCAACTTGCAGACTTCAAGAATTGTTTTCGGTGAAAGTTCATTTTCTTACATTAGTGTCCTATCCTAAAAATACACCTCCTGGGCAAAACCTTTCGTACACCACCATCCATATGGTGCGTCTCCTGCTGAATGGGGCTTATTAAGAAATACTCACCGCATCAGATTCCTATGAGAATTACTAATTCAAGACCAACTGACTTAAAGACTGGTCTGGGACTTTAAAAATATTTTTACACAGTCTTGTTAATGTTCTTAACAGCAAGGGTTGCTAGTTTTGAAATACAATAATTCTACGTTGAAGCAAAATATGTGAAGGCGAAACCGCCTTTCCCCATAGCAATGTCCTAGGAAGTTTAAATAAATATATATTTTTAATAAGTGCAACACTCCAGTCAATATTAAACAAATTCATGCCATGAAACTTGTTTTGTAATCATAGATGTCAAATCAATCCTTTTCAAAAAAAAAAAAGCTTGCATAACAGTTGGTCATGAAACTAACAATATAATATATTAGTGGGGGCAACTCTGCCCTAGATGGCACTCACTGTCTAGCAAGCACGTCTTTTAGTATTCGGCGTTCGTTGCTGCTGTATTTTCTTGTTTTCGTGACAGGACGCTCCGCCCAAAATCCTCCTTCGTTTAACGGCGTGCATAGGCGTCGCGCGCTTTCCGTATTTCCCCAAGGCCTCCGGCCTTGTTTACATCTGGATTTCGCTGAACTCTTTGTCAGCTCTCTAGGGCACGCAGGAGGCACGTCTGGCTGTGCTGGTGGCACGGATGGCGTCGACGCCGGGTCGAGAGTCTCGCATCCTTCTCAGCGTGACCTGACGGTGTTATGGGATCACATTGTCATACACATTTCGGCTGTGCGTACTGTTTCTTTTAAATGCCACCAATATGACGCGTGCGTGCTGTTAAGTACAGATTCATCATTTCTTGTGTCATTTACGGCGGGAATAATAACTAATAATAAAGGAAGAGACACGGTGACGAGATCAGATTAAGGTCTAGCCCAAATATAGGCAGTCGCGTCGCCAAGGGAAAGGGGGGGGGACTGCCCCGGGCACATCGCTCAGGAAGTGCAGCTGGGCAGTGAAAGGGAGCGATAGGGGGGAGGGGGGGGAGGGTCGCGGCGGGCCACGAGGGGGAGGGGGAGGAAGGTCGGGGGCGTCGCGGTGGGCAAACACCCTATGAAAAGTTCATTTGTATGAGAAATTTCTTGTTTCCAATAAACACACATGAATCATGCAAGTGGGTGCATTGGTCAACATAGTGAAGGGAGCTAAAAAACCTAAGCCCACTTTTGACAAAAAAAGAATTGTGGTCGTCCCCTATATGCATAGAATTTCCCACAATCTTAAAAAGATGGCTAGCAGGTACGGGGTCCCTTTAGTGATGTCAGCTCTCCAAAAAATGGCTCAAATTTGTCAAAAAGATTACGCTAAGGTAAACAATATAAAAAAACGTATGTGCCACAAGAACCACTCCCACGTTTATGTGCGCTGCTCCCTGAGTGTAGTACGCGTATATAGTATTCCCCTTTCATGTGGCAAAAGCTACGTTGGACAGACTGGACGGTGTGAGAACGACCGGCTAAAAGAGCTCAATCTCTCTCTAAAGTCTACGGTGAGGGGCCATCTACCCCTGCACTGTAAATCTTGTAATTGTACGCCATCCTTAGCCGAAACCAAGATGATAGGCAGGTACCAAGAAAAACGCACTAGAGAGATTTTTGAAGCCTTTATTATCCTGAGCATGGGCGAGCGATGTGTTAGCTTTCCGTCTGTTTCATTAACAGAGGAGGAAATTGCCTTCTTAAAATATTTTTCGTGTGGGTGATTTCACATGTACCCTTCGAGCCCGGGGGCCAGTGGTTCCTCGTGCCTGTGTGGCTAACGCTCGAGCGGATTCCGCGTTCTGTACCTCTTTCTTTTCCTCTTTCGTTAATACATGAGTTGTGAGTGTGCGCTTGTCTGTCGTCTACGTGTTTCTCTTCTCTCTCCCTGTCCTTGTGTGTGCAACTGTAAGTATGTTCAATACATATAAGAGCATACAAGACCGATATAAGAGCATGCAAGAACCATATAAGAGCATACAAGCACCATATAAGAGCATACAAGAACCATATAAGAACTATATAACAACTAGATAAGATATATAAGAACCATATAAGAAACTTATTAGAAACTTCTCAGAAGTTTCTTCTATGGTTCCTATACGTTTTTATATATATTTTATATTTCTTATATAGTTCTTTTATGGTTCTTAAATGGCTCTTATATGTGCCTATATATCTCACGTCTCTAGCAGTATATATGAAGCATATAAATGAAAGAACGAGCGTTCTTTGATGCAATATTTTAGTTAATATCATAAAAAAATCAGCCAACACCGGTGGGATGAAACTCATCTGCATGCTCCTATGTGACCTATGCAAATTCAATATAAAATCGTTCTGGACCTTCCTTAAATCGTTTGACCCACAAGTTGGCAGCTTAGTGGACAGCACAAAAAATATCGCAGCCGCGGCCAAAAGTCTTCCTGGAACGCCATCTTACTCAAAGACAACCCCCGCGAAGAACGCTGTCACGTGGCGGAGAATCGATGCTGGCTAGGTCTAACATGTGGGTAGCTTCCACAATGCTGTCAGCTTTCGGAATAACAGAGTATAAAAATAACAATATCGAAACAAGCGAAAACCGACTTAGGTCTTACAAAGCTAGGTGCATATGGCGTGTATTATATTGTTTTGAGAACGTGGCTAAACAGGATGGACTGTGTATATGCTTTTTTCTCCTACTTTTCTCTGATAATTCGGCTTTTTATTCTTTTTTTAGTTACCCTTTTTTAATAAGAGCACCTGCCGTCAACAAAGCTGGTGTGAACTATTCAGTGCCCTTGATATTCGCAATATTTCAGCTTGCAGAACATCCTCCGAGAATTTTCAACATTTTCCATATGTCATAAGTGAACTAAACAGAAAGGCCCAAACGAGCTAATGTAAATATAGCATTAAAAAACAAGATAGCGGGTCAAGAACGCTAAGACTAATATAGCGTTGACCCGCAGTTTCCGAGTTTGTTTGCCATGACGTCATTAGTATTGGCTGTTCGAAACCAACCACCCTGACACCAACATTAAAAATAAACCAGCTCTTTACGTGAAGATTTGCATGATTAGGTAAATAAAATAATCATGCGCTTCCCAAACTCTCTTATCGTTCTTATGGGAGACTAATTTTCCTAGAAGGTTGTGATCAAGCGTCCCTCCATCTGTTCAGCCATTTTATTCTGAGGGCATTGACTTCATACCTTTTTGTTCTGGGTATAATCTCTCGCAATTAGTAACCCAAACTACTCGCGTTACGTCCTCGTCAGCTAATATACATGACCTTATATTAACAACATGTCCAGAATTGGCCTCGCGCATATTGAATTTGCCTGGCCTAAGTGATCATAGCTTGTTGCATTTTGATCTAATTATAAGGACATCGACTGCATCGAATTTCTCAAAATGTATCAGCGACTACGGTAAAGGTGACATCTACGCCATTAACTGGAAGCTGAACATTTTTATATACTTTTTTGTTAGGTCTTCAAAAGCGTTTTGTTAATGTTACTTGGGACTTGAAGAGCTTTTTGACATATATGTCCCACTTAGAAATGTATATTCGAACTCAGGTTCTCTGTGGTACACCAAAATGCTTGGTAGTCCAGGCAAAACAAAAAAACAGTGCTTGTTTCGTGCTGCAAAAAGTAATCCTAAGGACGAACGGTGGACCACTTGTATTGCAGCCGATTCATATAAAGCGGTTGTGAGCCAGGCCAAATGAACTTTTAATGCATAAGCATTAACTATCCCATGGAGCAAGCCGACGTCATCAGTTTGAAGCGCGCCAAACGACACCTTAAATCCTTTCTCCAAGTGAAGCCAGATCCCAGCTATGAATCCACGTGAAAACCTAGACAACGGCACCTAGTTTCCCACATCCCAAAGGAGCGGAATAAAGCTGATGAATGTCGCCTTCGGCCCCATTGGCTGGCGCGCGTCGATGAGGTTTCCATTGGCCACTACGCGCGTCAGTTTCAACGACCGCCGCCCCATGGTGCTGCGTGTCCGTGCCGCTCGCGCGCCTGTAACACGAAGCGTCCAAGGTCAGAGCTGTGAGGTGAGCTGGGAGAGCGCTCGCACGGCCGACGCAAATAAGCCGCAAACGAAACACGGGAGCGGAATAACGGCACGCATGCTTTCGCGTTCAAAACTCATAAGAAGTGCTTATTTTTCAATGTCACCCTGCCATCTATATTAACAAACAATCCTAAGCAGTTTTGGAAGGTCGTGAAGGGAAATGATAAAGCAACAACGTCAGTCATGGCCGATGACGGTAGTCCGATTTCTTGAATGGATTGTGCTTACGTGCTGAATAAAGCGTTTATTAGTTGTTTTTCCGTCTTGCCAAACACACCTGATCCTGAACGTCTATTTTACGATCATTTATCAATGCATCCAACAGATGTATATCCTGAAGATATTTCTACGATAATTAATACTCTCAAAGTTTACTGATCGGCAGGAATTGATGCCACCAGTACGAAATTTCTTAATAACACCAAGGTATACTCATCAATTTTACTTGAAGTCATTTTTACTCAATCTATTCAAAGTGGTGTTTTACCAGATTGGAAGGTCGCCAGGGTGGTTCCTATTTCCAACGAAGATGACAGTCATAGTCCTCATAACTTTCGTCCCATTTCACTAATCAGCATTCCATGCAAGATTCTTGAACATGTTATTTAGTCCAGTTTATTTAACTTCTTAGATTTGTACAATTTGTTCTGCCGCTTTCAGCATGTTTTCCAGAAGTCATTTTCGTGGGAAACCCAACAAGCATCATTTACAAATTACCTTCACGCTATGCTTGATCGGCGGCCGAATGTAGATTGCATCTTTTTTGGACTTATCAAAATCGTTTGATAAAATGTCTCACAAATTGTTTCTTTAAAACTCATTAAATGAAATATTCAGTCAATTTTCTTTCCTGCATACACTGTTTCCTAACTAACCGCCAATAACTGGTCATTATCAATGCCTTTAGCTCCACTCTAGTTTTTAAGGAGAAAGCCTTACTTCTCCCATTACGCAGTAAAGCGGCGGTGTTGTGCCCGAAAGATGGTCACACCAATACACCATCAAGCGCGCACCTCAGAAATAAAAGAGGAAGAAAAGCACAGCAACCAAGACGGTTCGTCACGAAAGCCGGCCGGGCGCTCAAGTTCAAAGCTGACGCGCCTTTCAGATATAAAACACAAAGAAAAGCATAGCAACCCAGATGGTTCGTCACGAAAGCCGGCCGGGCGCTCAAGTTCAAGGCTGACGCGCCTCAGATATAAAACACAAAGAAAAGCATAGCAACGCAGATGCTTCGTCACGGAAGCCGCGGAGCCGGCGGGGTCGCCGCACCTGCGAGGTCGGGGAGCGTGATGTCACCACCGGAGAAGCGCCGTGTGAAAAAGTAAGACGTGACGTGCTGCTTGTAGGAATGCGCTGCGTATAGGAATACTTCCGTATTCCTAGGTGTAAGCAGACTTAAATGTCTTCGGCGTGTTTTTTTTTTGTTACCGCAGGAGTACCACAGGATTCAGTGTTGGGCCCTTTACTCTTCCTTATCTGCATCTCTGACATGGCATCAAATATATCCTCAAAGATCTCACGTTTTGCGGATGACTGCATATGATATCGATACGTAACCAATTTATTTGATCTAATCCAACTTCAGAATGACATAAACGCTGTGTCTCTTTGGCGTGGTACATGGTATATGAAACTGGACGCTAACAAATGCAAACCTATGTGCATATCCCCAACTTCACAAATTAACCCAGGTTATAAACTTTAAGGTGTTGCGCTCCAATCGGTTTTGGAGTACAAGTACCTTGGTGTTTATATCACGTTCGACCATACATGGAAGTCGCATATAGACTATGTTACTAACAACGCAAGTTGCTTGCTGGACTACTTGAAGAGAAATGTTTCATAGACCCCACATCACTAGAACGTATCCTTTATAAAACACTGGTTAAACCTACACTAGAATATATGGTTGCTATTTGGGATCCTGGTCAGAGTTTACTAATTTCATCATTTATAGCCATACAAACTGGATCGGTTCTTTTCGTGTATTCAAATTATCATCGAACATCAGGTGTTTCCGTGATGGAGGCAAATCAATCGCTTCTAAATTTATGAATTTGCCGAAAAATTGCTCGTCTATGCTTATTTCATAAAATATATTACGCAAATGTCACACTACGTGAAAGGCTCATTGTAGTTCCCTTTTATGCCTCATCAAGACTTGATCATCAGCATAAAGATTGAATTCGTAACGTTAATACCAATGTCCTTTATCGATCCCTTATATCATGCATACCCCTCAGCTGAAACCAACTTCCAGTCACAATTGCTTCAATTACTGACAGTGTTCTTTTCAAAAAGGCGTTAGATGGTTTGTTGACCTGTTTTGCTTTCTGTTTCAATGTATTGCCCATATGTGTATTCACTGCTAACCTTTGTTCCTTTTTGTAAAGCTTATGCCCTGAGGGTAAAATAAATTAAATGTAGTTCTATGAACCGCATGACAGAGCCGCATGCCGATGTGGACAATGGTTAACTTGTGTGCAGCTACTTTTCTTACAGGATCAAAATTGGAGCAGTATATTATATTCTGGGATACGTCCCATGTTGGCTCTCTTTGCTGGACGGGCTGGTCGCGTTCAGGTCATGTTGACTGAAGATCCACTGGTGTGCTGAAATATTTTTTGTCTGCTTGAGTCTTTTTAACACGAAGGAACTGCCACAATAAAAAAAAAATTCGTGCGAAGTGCCGCATGTGCGAAACAGCTGCGGTTTACGCGACTGCCAGATGAAGGAAGTGGTTTCAAACGCCCTCGTCCGGCTTTTTTCTTTTTTTGCTTTACTGAAATGGTACAGACTATCTTCGGCTGTCATTGCGTATTCTGGTTAAGGACAGGCCTGAACTTACTGCGTCTGCAAAATCTGGGCTAACGAGCTGCTTCAATTCGAGTAAACCGTCCTTCCAGCGCCGACGCAAAATTTAAGTTTCTCCACTGATTCAGGTACGGGCCCAAGTTCGTCCCAATAAACGTGTGCTTTCAGTTGTCACGTGAGTTCAAGTTTTTATTTGCGACAATATTCTACCTCCAAAATCGTGTTCAACGCCAATAAAGTCCCGGGCTACCCTCCGAGCTCTCGCTTGATGCATGTCCTCACTCGACGAACTCGCTCTTTATCCACCACGTGACCAAACAGCATGATGCAGAAAAGGGGATTACCGCGACAGCCTCACTGGATAGCTCCAAATCATAAACGCTTGAAAGAGCGGTTGCCCCGTTCAATATAACGCTTACAGGGCAGGCAAGGTTCTAGGCACAGGATCGCGGCTTTAAACTTTACTTTCGTGTATCGAGCGTTTGCGTTGTTGGGGCTTCTTTCACACTAAGAATAGAGTAGGCTATTCGCAATTGATACCTTTTGCTCCCTTTCTGCTTAAAGGAGAACAAAGTATAAAAATACGGTTTCTTGTACCCAATTTCCTCGAAAGCAGCGGCTTGCAGATCCAAGCTCTAAAGCTTCGGCCGTCACTAAGAGTGAACAGAACGTGTAAGATGAAGTAAAGGAAGTGTTATAAACTTTCGGTGCAAGAGAACGCTGCCCAAGACGTCGTCATAAAACAGCGGCTTCCAAGAGGAAGCATTTCGTCGATGCTCTTCATTCGTGCGAATTCAGAAGGCCTCGGCTGTCGACTGGGGCTCGGCATTACGTTGCCTCCGAAGCTCATTGCAACCCCCGTCCCAGCAGAGCCCCTTTTCAGAACCCCTCAGTTATAAATCTTGGGGTAGCGAGATTTATTTCCAGTCGGAGGTTGTCTTTTTTGCGATACTGACGCCTCGCATCGCGAAATCGCATCTCGCCTCGCTCCGAATAATTGATAGCGAGTTACGATCGCCACGGCATACCTTTCGGCTTTTCTACTTTTTCGCGCAGGGTGAAGTCGGCAATGTGCCGCCGCCCGCTGTCCGCCGACTGGCCGACGGATCGCCACAGGAATCGAGAGAGATGCCGGCCATAAAGGCATCAGCGTTCTCGCGCCACTAAGACGCCTGAATCTTCCGTTTTCTTTTTATTTGCTATGACCGTTTTCGCAGTTCGTTTTTCAGCAAAGCCGCCTTTCGCCTAGTACTTGCCCGGCTGCCCGAACTGAATGTTTGTCGGTCTGTTTCTTTTTGAAAATAAATTTAATGCAGTTAATTAGTTCCGCCCTAATTTTAGTCTAAAATGTTTCGGTTAAGTTTTTTTTATGCAAATGGTTTTCCATCAAATTAAGAATTTTATCCTGACGTCATTTTCAGCATGTCCTATTACATCATTAGCGGCTAGCCTTGTTCCTACTGAATGAAACCGTTCAAATGTGAGCCTCCCGAGGCTCGTATTAAATGTAGCTTTCTATAATCCACCTATGAAGTTGTGTGCCGGAGAGTATCGTGTGCAAGAGAAAGACGTTACTCGGTTGACGCAACCATAGGCGTAGACTTCGGGGGGCATCGGGGCTCGTGCCCCCCTGGTAAGATCCGGGGTGGGGGGGGCAGAGCCCCTCCCCCAGGCCCGGGCCGTGATCTTTATTAAGACATTGTTTACGTGCCATGTAACGAGCATCTAGTAGAGGCATGTAAACAAAATAACGCCCACGTTGCCTTTATTGACAAAATACATGGGAAATGGAATCCCAGCGTGCCTTCATCAGCTTCAATCTCCAGTTCTCGCGAAAAGGTAACGCGCAGCACCCCCCCCCTTCGAGAACTTCTCAGCTTGCCCCCCCCCCCACGGGAAAATGGAAAGTCTACGCCGCTGGACGCAACTTAAAATTCCGTACCAAACAAAGTTCCACAACCGTCCCAATTCCTTTAAGGCTGTAACTGGATAAGGATCTTAAAAAGTGGAGTTCGGCGGCCGAGGATTTAGGGCTACTGGAGAGCTGGATGGGCAGCAACTCCGGAGTACGTCGGCAATGTGGTTGGAGGAGCACTATACGGAGTATCACGTCCGTCAGGAGGAGAGAGGGAAACGACAACTAGACAGAATGGTCGGATCAAAAGAAATTTAATATTTTCACTAAAGAAATATAGGAGCACATCAAAATGAAAGCAACGAGAAAAGAAAGATTATTAAATGGACACATTTAAGAAATTTCGCAACATGATAATGCAGTTACAGTCGATCCTACTTCGCTTCACATCCAGGGGATTCCGGGATTCGGCTACTTGATTCATTTCTTGACAGATGCGCGGAAACAGACAAATAACAATAAAATCTAGCCGATCAAGTCAAATAACGCTAAGTTCTCATTGAAATATTAAGATACTTCAGGTATAAAAGTCCAGGAAAAGTCTCATTACCGTACGACTGTTTTTGTACGTTCCTTGAGAAATAATACGATTTCCTCTCATGACTTCCATGGAAAGCTTTGTTCCATTTGAGTTCGATTATATTTATGAAACAACCATTCGGTATTTCCCAAAGTTCCAGGACATATATGAAGTATAAATTTTACGCTATCAGATTTCGTATACATCTAACCAATAATTGAATTAATTTATGTTCAATTAGACATGCCTAATTAAATCTGCATCCCTCGGCCTACATATGTACAGTCGGAAGCAAAAGTTTGCGGGGCACGGGAGCGCGTGCCGAAATGCATCGCCGCGCCGTCCGACGGCGCGCCGCCGCATTAAGGAGCCGCGCTTTGCGCATGCGCGCCTTTCGTGCTCGCTATCATGTCTCTTTCGCTCGTTTCTTTCCGGCGCACTCCTGATAACAGGAGTCCGCGCCAGGGGCGCGAGTTAGCGCTTCGCTGGCTGTGATGCTGCGCGTCTCCTTCAGCCGCCTCAGGGCCGCGCTTTGTGACGGAGCTCGCGGGGTGGGGTATACCCAGGTGCTTTGTCACCCAGCGCGGCTGCTGAGGCGGCGGAACAGGACGCGAGGCATCATAGCCAGTCAAACTGCAACTTGCGCCCCTGGCGCCGACTCCGGTGATCAGGTGTGAGTCGGACGCAAACGAGCGAAAGAGACATGACTGCCAGCACGAAGGACGCGCATGCCCAAGGCGCGGCTTTTTAATGCGGCGGCGCGCCGTTGCACGGCGCGGCGATGCATTTCGGCACGCGCTGCCGTGCCCGCAAACTTTTGCTCCCGACTGTACCTTTACTGCAACATAATAAATGCCACAAAAAATATCCCTTTGCATTTAAGTGAACGTTTTCACGAGCTCATTACTTTGCCACTCTAGCACAATCTTGAGTATTAAAATATTTCTCCGTTTCATAATTTCTCCAGGCGGAAGGCACGAAAGACTTCACAGACCTTCACTAGAATGGTAAGCATATCGTAAACAACCTAATTATGGGTATTTGGAATGCAAAAGGAGAGTGTTGTTGCGCTTGGCTAAAACAGTTCATTCGTTCACTTCTCAGGAAAATAGTAATGGCCTGCAGGCAATTGGGTGATTAACTATTGTAGCTAAGGCAGGTGATTCTAGGCTACAATTACTCACTTCATCGTACATACTATCGACCTCGTCTGAAGGAAAAAAACAGAACTCTGTCATCTACGTCCCAATGTCAAGCATCTACGTCCCAACGTGGCACGTATTAAGCCTGGCTCTTAACATGTCTGCACTTTGTTTTAAACAAGTGGCACAGAATGCAACCTATCTCCATCAAGAAGTGTCCGATATATAGAATTACAAGACCGCAAGGGACGTAATACGCACCAGGACGTTTCGAGAGGACCTGTCAGTGAAGTTGAGTTTGGTTGGTCTGGTGGGCGTGTGTTCTAAATTGTGCACTTTCTTTCATATAAACCCTTCTCACATTTCCGCATGCAGTTCAAGCAATGTGTGTTTTGCATTTCAAGCTGATGTTCGATTGCCTGGCTCCAGGGAAAAGATAAGAAAGAAACACGAGGGAAAACGAAGCTTTGCGTATTCGCTCTGGTTGTTCAAATAAGTGGCGCTTAAAGGGGGTCACTTATCTAAACAAAAAAAATCCCGTTCCAAAAAAAAATAAAAAACCCACCGAAGTTGTTTTTTTTTTTGTCAGAAAGATGCGTTTTTGCCAGGAATTTGCAGGATTCAACGTACAACAATTAAAATGGGTAATCGAAGAGGTGCACTGCTCAAGTTCTTGGAACTTTGAGAGATTCGCCCTGGTTGTTGAGATAAAAATCACAGAAGGTGGTTTCTTTGAAAGAATCCCGTTCCGAAAAAGCGAAGCTACGAGCTTATTGTGGAAGCGCACCACCGCAGTAACTTGCAGGATTCGAGGTATGCGTGCTACAAGAATTGAAATATTCACCCAAGTAGGGGTACTACATGATCTCCCCATAGCTTTGGGAGATTCACCCTGGTTGTTGATTATTATTTAGGTGGCTACTTTGAAAGCATCCCTTTGCAGAAGAGGGAACCTAAGAGATTCTTTAGGTGAGCGTGCCTCCACCAGGAACCCGCAAGATTCGACACATGCGGCCTAGAACAATTAAAATATTTACACAAATAGGTGTACTACATGACTTCTATAACGTTTGGCAAGATTCGCCCTGGTTGTTGAGATAAGAAGCCCTAAAGGCGGCTACTTCGAAAGCATTCCGTTCCGAAACAGTGAGCCAACGAGTGTTTTTGGGCAAGTGTGCTTCCGCCATGAACATGTAGGTTTTCCATAATGTAAGTTGTTCATAATGACGAGACCAAAATGCATGTATCTTCCAGTTTGTCCCCAAAAATGTTATCCATATAGCGGGGTATTCACATTAACTGGGTCCTTAATAACGAGACATAAATGTACTGGAAGATTTCCCGGGAGCTTTGCGAGATTCGTCCTGGTTGATGAGATGAGAGGCACGGCCCGGATGGTACTTCAAAGACCAAAGATGGTCTGGACTTCTCAACAACAAAAATTTCTGCCATGGATGGCCAGAGGCCAGAGGCCCTTTCCGGCGCCCCCCAACTGTAACAACACCCGAGCCAGGAAAACCGGTAATAATCTACACCGCGGTATGAAGAACTGAACACACAGCTTTGTCTATCGAGCCGCCTATGACAGTTACTGTGCTCGGCTCTCCAGTCGCCGCACTCGTAGATGCGAGTACGAGCATATCTTTTATTAGAGATGTGATATTCAAGGTTTGCAAACGAAGAAAATACTAACTTCCGGACAGCAGGTTTAAACTTGCAGGTGGCGCCGGGATCTGTACTGCCTCTTCCAGGCACATTGAGATTGCGAATTACTTTCACGGAAGAAACGAAGGAAACGGTGTGTGTATCCGCCGGGATTACCAGTACCCATGATCCTCGGTCGAGATTTCATCGTGGCGGATGGTGTTACATAAGACATTACTTGAAATGCCTATCGGTTGGGAAACGAGACTACTAACGCCATTTACCACACAAGAGTACTGCATTCCTGGGGATACCGTTCCGTTAAACATTGCGGGCGGGTGTTTTGCTCCCAGACTGTGCCAACAAGGTGGTGGAAAAGTGTCCCGGTAGCAGCTCCCAGAAGAAGCAGCTCAAGCACCTGCTTGAGCCCTTCTCGCCGATGTTCAGGGAAAGGCCTGGGAGAGCCGATCTCCTACGGCACCGAATCGAATCAGAGGACGCACCCTCCCGAAGGTGCAGTGCGAGACCCATGAGTGGTCACAAGCGGGAACTTCTTGAGGTGGCGCTCACGAAAATGATCGACACAGGCAGAGTGCTTGGGTAAAAAGTCTACGGACTTCACTGTTGCTTCTTGCTCAAAAAAAGGATGGCACAGTGAGGCTTTCTGTTGATTTCAGGCGCCTACACGAAGTATTAGTCAAAGACAGTTACCCGTTCCCCAGTATTTCTTTATAATATATTCCCTTGGAAACGCGACTGTTTTCACAACCCTCGACTGCAGCCACGGATTTCTTCAAATCGAAGTTTACACGGCCGCAATACCGAAGACGGCATTCATTTGCCACAGGGGTTGCCTGAATTCACTCGCCTTTCCATTGGTTTGTACAACACCCTCGCCAGCTTTCAGCGCCTAATGAACGTTTTCCTCGGCAACACCAAGTACGAGTTTGCAGTTTGCAATGGCGTACATGAATGACGTAGTTGTGTTTTCACAAACATTCAAAGAACATCTCAGGCACCTTCACATCATTCTCGAATGAATGCGTTAGGTAGGCCTTACGATTCATCCCAATGAACTTCAGTTTTCCTAGCCTGTAATCAACCCTCTTGGCTTTGTTGTAGAGAGCGGCAAGTGGCACCCGAATGAATATAGGTTGCGCACATTAACGGAGAATCCACCCACACAACCTCAATATTCTGCAGAGGTATTTCGGGATGATTGCATTTTATAGAGATTTAATTCCGCAATGTGCCGAGATAACGGAACATCCGAATACATTGCTTCGCAAAAACAAAACAATACAAACAAAAAGTGTTGTAGGGGGCTACGGCAACAAACTGCAGTCGCGCCTTTTTCAAGAGCGGTGACCGAAAACGCGTGTCTGAATTTGCCCGTCTTAAATCGTCCGTTCATTTTGCAGACCGGTACAAGCGATTACTGGCTGGGAGCTGTCGTTTGCGGGAACATGACAGCGTCATTCGACCGATGGCCTTCACTAGACACACGCTCACCGCAGCCCAGCCATTCAATGACTCAAAAATCATGTCTGGCAAATATTTTCATGCTTCAGAAGTTTGACATGTACCATGACAGAGCTTCGTTTTGCATTGAAACTGACCACAGGGCTCTCTCCTGGCTCAAAGGGTTTCAAAACCCTCAAGGATGACTCGCTTGATGGGATCTTGCGTTTCAGAGCTACAGGTACTCTATCGAGTACAAGCGCGGAGTGACTAACCACGTTGCAGATGCGTTGTCCCGTGCCCTACTTCTCAGCAGGAAATACATGTGGATCCTGACTTGTTGGCACTGGCCAATGCGGGGCCGTCACACCGGATTTGTGGTGGGGAACCCTGGTGAGCAGAGAGGAGCTCCGGGAGGCCGGTGGGTCTGATGGACTTTCTCTGATGATCACAAACAGGCTGGCAGAAGAAAGAACAGCCGACAACGGGAGTCCCAGTGACAGTTACTCTTGCTCGCTGAGCAGCGACGGCATCTTGCTGCAGCAAATCCCCCAGGTACACGATACCTCCTGCGAGCCCCAGTCTGGACTGTAATAACTCGTGAGCTGCGTAAGGCATTCACAAAATATATGCATGATTCAGCGCTGCCAGGCCACACCAGTGGGAGCAAAACTTTCGAAAAGTTGTCCTAAAGTGCAACGTGGCCAGGCCTGAGGTAGGATGCAGGAGGTGCGCATCTAGCCGCACGGTATATCGGAAAGCCAAACCACGAGGTGGATCAAAATTAACTGTTAGGCTAGTTGGCTACACATTCTTAAAAATCAAAAGCGCAAACACCAAGAAAAGAAGAGGGGACAGGACAGAGCACTTACTTCAACTGAGTGTTTAATGCATTCCCCAAGGAAGACATAAAAGAAGAAGCTAGACATGCGAAGGTAGAAAGAGGAGGAAAATTAATGCTATAGAATATAGGTGCATTAAAGAAATTAAAACTAAATGTGACTTCACCCCTTTACAGTAGCAAAAAAGGAAAGAGAGACAAAGAGCGCGATACATTTTTTGGACATATAAACAAAAGCAACCCGGTCAAAAATAAAGTTAGAAAACATTAAAGCGACCCGGGTTATGAAAAAAGGCTGACGTACCTGTAAAATAATTTTAACTAGACAGAGACTGACATAAGATTCTTGTCTGTATACAAAGAAGAAGAAGATAAAAGGATAGAAAGCACGAGCAAGGACCCTTTTACTGACCATTGGGTCAGTAAAAGGGACAAGGCCGCCAAATATGTTGTCTCTTACGCCCCACCCCGCATGAGGATTCGTAGCTTCTCTTATGTAGCCCGAGGGTCGGCGCGGGCGCTCAGGTGCAGAACGTCCTCCACGAAGAAGGTGGCGCTCTCGTTGAGGCCCTGGGTTCTCGTTCGCAGTAGGTCCTCGGCTTTCTCTCGGCGGTGGTGGTTGATAAATGTACTCTTGACATCGGTCTTGAAAATATCCCACGTCGTCAAAGATGACTCATAATTTTCGTACCAGTGCTTGGCGGTCTCTTCAAGCGAAAAATAGACGTTGTGCAGGCGCTGCTCGTCGGTCCAGCCATTGTGGCGGGCAAGGCGTTCGTACTGGTCGATCCAGTCTTCGACGTCTTCGTATTTCTCGCCGTGGAACGAAGCAGCCGTCCTCGGTGCGACGGGCAGGTAAACGACGGCAGCGGCGGCCGGGGTCTGCGGCAACTGGTTGTTCATCGTCGGCCTCGTTGACTGCTTGGCCTTGAGTAGCAAGAGTTCCCATTCCGGAGGTATGCCTTGGTTGCGGCGAGTTGATCGGGTCTGGGTCCTCTATTCGTACGGCCTTCGGGGGCTTGGGGTCGGACTTTCACTGCGGGCCCTCGGAGGGGTGCGCTGCACGGACATGCGTCTACCCCGCACCTCCACCAAATTGTCACGAATGGCGAGGTGACGAACAAGGAATTACTGAGGAAACTGAAACGCTTAATGGGGCGAACTTGTGCCCGAAAAAGACCCTGCTCGACATGCGAAGCCCCTTATGTACCCTCGGGGGCCTCTGGAACATTCAGCGTAGAACATTCGAAACTCGACCAGACGAGAATGTTATCTAACCCACGAGAACGTTAAGATGAAAGAATAAATAAAAGGACAGTCCGCTGACTGGAATCAAACATAGACCTTCAGCGCGACAGTCAAGCGCGTAATCCACTCTGCCAAGCACGCGCTCGCTCGCGACGCGTGTGGCAATATGACCTCCAGATTGGATGGCGCCCATTAAGATTGAGGTAATGTTTTAAAGCACGTGACCTCCGTGTTGGCTTGCGGGAGGTAGGATTGGGTAATCTCTTTAAATCACGTGATTTGCTGACTGGCGGGCGTCAGGTCACATTCAGCTATCTTTTCGACGTGTCCTACGTGGGATGGTTCGCCCAGCCTACGTCTCGCGCTTTAGACATTCGTTCTTGTGTGTTTTTCTGGTTTAAAAATTAAGAAAAAAAAATGAAAGACATTTATAATCTCCTGTAACGCCGAATTCGAGCGCAGTTCTTGAGGAGGAGGAGGGGAAGGTACGGAAAAAAGGCTATGCCCCTCCTCCTCTCCTGCTCGCCTCCCATTTAGGGAAATATTTTCCGCTAAATTTAGTTGAAAAAATTCCCCGCTAAATTTAGCGGGAAACTTTTCCGCTGAATTTAGCGGGGAAATTTACCCACAATGCACCGCGCGTTTACGGCGACGGCGACGGCGACGGCGACGCCGCTCAAGCCGGAAACGGGCGCCTAAGAGCTGCACTATAAAAAATGAAAGACGTTTACAATCCTCTATAACGCCGAATTCGAGCGCAGCTCTTGAGGAGGAGGAGGAGGAAGGTACGGTAAGGAGGCTATGCCCCCTCCTCTCCTGCTCGCCTTCCATTTTGGGGGAACTTTTCCGCTAGATTTAGCGGGGAAATCTTTCCTCTAAACTTAGTGGGAAAATTTCTGCGAAATTTAATGGGAAAATTTTCCCGCTAACTTTAGTGGGGAATTTTTTCCGCGAAATTTAGCGGGAAAATTTTTCGCTAAATCTAGTGGGGAAATTGTTCCGCTAAATTTAGCGGGGAAGTTTTCCGCTATATTTAGCGGGGAAGTTTTTCCGCTAAATCTAGCGGGGAAATATTTTCCGCTAAGTTAAGCCGGAAAATTTTTCTGCTCAATTTGGTGGGGAATGGTTTCCGCTAACTATAGTGGCAACATTTTTCCGCTAAATATAGCGGGAAATTTGTTCAGCTAAATTTAGTTGAGAATGTTTTCCGCTAAAGTTAGGGGGAAATTTTCCCGCTAAATTGAACGGGGAAAATTTTCCACTAGATTTAGCGGGGAAAGGTTTCCGCTAAATTTAGCGGGGAAATTTACCCATAATGCACCGCGCGGTTACGCCGACGCCGTTCGAGCCGGAAACGAGTGCCTAAGAGCTGTGCTCTAAAAACTAAAATTAGCACAGTGACAAAATAAAACTTAGCTATCAATGGGAATATTGCATCCGCAAAATGTTTGGCGGCGGCGGGCGACAGTACGCAGGCTAATTCTGTTCCTGTATGCCCTTGCAGTTATCAACGAGGCGCCCGATACCGTCTTCACACAGTCTTCGGCGAAAGAACCGCTGCGTCGCTGCCACTCTTGGCTGTGATTACTGTGACCGATATCGTCGAGTTGAAGCCTGCGGCCCCACCCACGACACCGGAGTCAAGCAACATCTACGCGGAACGATCCCGTCATAAAGGCGCCACGAGCACGGACCGGGCCATTCTGGCAGCAGCGGCGGCGGGCGACAGTACGCAGGCTAATTCTGTTCCTGTATGCCCTTGCAGGTTGGTTGTCGTTGCTTACTTTGCTTACGACATTATTCGCTCTGTCGCTGCTGCTGCCTGTGGTGTCGTGCCGGTTTGAGCCAATTGTCACTTTTTAAATGGCTGAGCTGATATGTCTTAAATGTAAAGAAGAGATTTCCGATGAGCAATCGATTTCATGTAGTGATTGCGGATATTCGTATCACCCTGGAAGTTGTTCGGGAATCTCTGAAGCGACACTAAGAACAAAAGGCGAGTCATATCGCAAAGCTTGGAAGTGCCCTACCTGCCGAGCGTCGAAACTGAAAGGCGGCGCGTCCAGTAAGCAAACACCCGATGACGGCATATGGACAATGTTGGCGTCCATGAACTCAAAACTAGATAACCTACTAGATCTGAAGGAAACAGTTGGAAACATTGAAGCATCGGTCAACATGATGTCGGCACAATATGATGAAATACTGAAAACAGTCACGGAACATAAGAATGAAATTAAAATTCTCAAATCGAAAGTTGAAGAAATCGAGAAGCGAGACGAAACGAAGGAACTCAGCCAGTTGAAGCTAGAGCTCCATGACCTTGAATGGAGAAGTAGAAAGCTTAATTTGGAGTTCCACGGTATTCCAAAAACTAAAGACGAAGATCTAATGAGCAAAGTAAACGAGATCGCGCCTGCGCTAGAAATGCCTGAGCTGACTGCTACTGACATCACAGCAATCCACCGACTGCCGTCAAAGCCCGACAAGATACCAGGTATTATTGTCAGGTTTGCCTCTCAGACAACAAGGGACGCGTGGTTGGACCGTAAAAAGGGGCTAAGAGCCAGTGGAAAGAAAGTGTACATCAACGAGAACCTGACAAAACAAAACCGAGAACTGCTTGTCAAGGCAAAGGACTGGGCAAAGGGAAAAGGTTTCTTGTATGTGTGGCACAAAAATGGTAAAATCCTTGTTAGGCGCAGAGATGGTGATGATGCCTTTGTGGTCAGGAGTGATGAAGATTTGCAAAGCATTCCGTCGTAGTTGTCATCTGATGATGCTTAGATTATATTGTTTTTCCCCAATAAACTCAAAATGGCTTCTCCAATGACAGAGAGTACTTCTTTTCAGCCACTACTTCCTGATGAAGTAACGAGTCTCTTCGAGAAAAAATGTAGTTCACATTTAAAGTGTTTTCATTTAAACGCGCAGTCCGCAGTTAACAAAAAAGCAGACCTTGAATTTCTTTTTGATAGGTTTGGTGTTCTTTTTGATATCGTAATGCTTACCGAGACCTGGTATAAAGATGACTCAGATATTTTTAGTTTACCATCCCATGATACGCATGTTTTAAATCGCACTTTAAAGCGAGGCGGAGGTTTGGCCATCTTGATTAGAAAGGGTATTGAATGTGAACTACTAAGTGATTATTCTCTTATCACGAAAGATGTAGAAGCATTGTGCTTACGTAGTAATCAAAATATTTTCGCGGTTTTTTATCGCCCACCGGACGGTTGCATGTCATCTTTTTTTGCATTTTTTGAGTCTTTTTTGATGTTCACAAATGAAAGTCAATATAACGTCATTTGTGGGGGTGACTTTAATATTGATATGTCTTCTGACAGTGTTTCTAAAAGGGAAATGGAGAGCGTAGTTAGCATGTACGGATGTGTCAACACGATAGTCAATCCAACAAGAGTAACCTTACAGTCCAAAACCGTTTTAGATTTGTTTATAACTAATTTTCATACAGATCGATTGAACAGTGGAGTTATAAGTTGTGACTTGAGTGACCATCTTCCCATTTTCTTGTGTGTTGAGCTTAATATATCTCGAAAGCGAACGAAATGCGAACCTGCGATTTTCCAATGTATTGATAAAAATAGCCTCGATGCTTTTAGACGGGACATCGCAGCTGTAGATTGGAATACGGTGCTTACGCAAGAAACGGTTGATGATGCCTATAACTTATTTTTGGAAGAATTTCTTAAGCTGTATAAACATCACTTTCCATATAAATCCGTAAAAGTATCAAAAAAGATTCGTAAACCGTGGGTGACGTCCAGCTTGATGAAAAAAATTCGTAAGAAAGATATACTATATAAACGGTTCGTCAAGACACGCAACCCCGATGCTCTTAAGGAATTTAAGTCTTATCGGAACAGCTTAACTAAGGAACTGAGGAATGCCAAAAAATGTTATTATTCTTCCCTTTTCACGTCAGCAAATGGTCGCACTGACGTAATATGGAAACATCTTGGTTCGATGGTTAAGGGGTCTCCTGTATCAAACATTATTGAAACATTGCAGTATAAGGGTGCAAGTTTAACCGGCCGGGATTTGGCAAATGTGTTTAATGAATATTTTGTAAATATATCTAGTATTGCCGATACTAATGACTCCTGTAAATATATTTGCCAGAGAAACTGTAGATCTATATTTTTAGAGCCGATTACTAGTTTAGAAATCACAAATGTGATTGTGCACTTAAAAAATAGCTGTAGCTGTGACGCTGATGGAATGCAAATTCGCCCCATTAAGTATGTTGCTGACCTAATTGCTCCCGTGTTAACTTATATTTTTAATCTTTCTTTTGAGTCTTGTGTGTTTCCCAGAAGAATGCAAGTAGCAAAGGTGTCTGTACTGTATAAAAAAGGAGATAAAAATGACTTAGGCAACTATAGACCTATTTCTATATTGCCCGTATTTTCGAAGGTTTTGGAAAAGCTCCTATATCATCGTTTAGTAGACTTCTCGAATAAATGTGACCTTATAACTTCCTCGCAATTTGGTTTCAGAAAAACTGTTCAACAGAGACAGCTCTACTTAATCAAAAAGAATTTATTTTAGAAAATTTTGAAAGTAAGAAATTAGTTTTAGGAGTGTTCCTAGATTTTACAAAAGCCTTTGACTGTCTAAATCACGAAGTATTATTCAAAAAGCTTGAAATTTACGGCATTCGTGGACATGCCCTACAGCTTTTAAAATCATACCTACGACATCGTGAGCAATATGTTAACATAAACGGTCACTTTTCAACTGTAAGATCCATTACGTCAGGGGTTCCACAAGGAAGCATATTGGGACCATTTCTTTTTAATTTATACATTAATGATATAGTCAACGTAAATACTAAGGCGAAATTTGTAATTTATGCAGATGACACTACCATTTTTTTTTCTGCCGATACCTGTGACGAATTAATTGATATGGCGAACTTTACTCTATTAAATATAAAAGGCTGGGGGGATAGCAACTCACTCAAAATTAATATTAATAAGACGAAAGCAGTCATTTTTCGACCAAAAAATAAGTCTCTGGCTATATCGAAGGTTCTCCGCTTTGACTCGTCTCCCATAGAAATCGTTAGTTGTTTCAAAACACTTGGAGTGTTTTTTAGTGAGACAATGAGCTGGGATAATCATATAAACTATATTGTTCCAAAGCTTGCTCGGGTAGTTGGGATTGTAAATCGCTACCGATCTGTTTTACCAACGAGCGTTAAATTGTTGCTCTATAAATCACTATTTTATTCCCATTTAACGTATTGTCTTTTAGTTTGGGGCACATCCACAATGACTAATATAGAAAAACTGTTTTTGCTGCAGAAAAAAATATTGAGAGGAATATGTAATGTGCCATACAACTTTCATTCTGCCGATTTATTTAAGATTTGTAAAATAATTAGCATTTATAAATTATATCAGTACAGACTCGCTACAAGTTTTAAAAGTGAAAAAATAAGGGGATTATGTTTTCTGGAAAGACTTGCGTCGTTAAGGGAAATTTCCCCACATTATTCTACCCGCAACACAGAGAAATGGAGGATGGTCACGCAACGAACAAACTATGGCTATCAAATGTTAAATTTCACACTCCCACATTTGCTAAATAGTCTTTGCACTGATAATATTGATTTTGATAGTTTCACTTTCAAGGACCTGCGCTTATATTTCTGTACGTGATTTTTGTTTTCTGTCTATGTTTTGCACTTGGGTGAGCCTTGGTTTGTAGAAATGTCAACCGTAGATCTGCAACGGTTCCACTGTATACTTTGCCTTTTTTTTCTATTTTTTCCGCATGCTTGCTGCTGACCAGTGTAAGGGGCCCGAGGACCAGTCAAGCTGCCTACTGCAGCTTTTTTCCTTTGGGCCCCCCATCATTTGATGGAAATAAAGTTATTATTATGTATGAGCATGAGTCTCGTTTTTATGTGCACAAAGGTCCAGAACAATTGCAGCGTTATAAGAGGAAGTTTGGATATTAGCTGCTGAAGTGTGATTGCCTTGTTGGCCTCTTCTTCTTTGCATTGGTTTCGACAAAAAATCTAGTCTCATTGTCTATGGAAACACTCCTGTCTTCTCCGTTTTGACTCCTAACTTTGCTGCAGTTCCATTGTGTCTGAGAGATATGCGGAGCAGTTTGCATGATATTTGGGAGTGCATCAGAGTGAACCTCGTGAGACTCATTGGAGCCTCAACGGTCTTCCCACTTGCGTCAGTATACGATGTTGTTTTCCGGAGATAACCTGGCTTGAAGTGCAGCTCGCATACCTGCATAATTTTCATTTTTTATTTCTTTTATAAAATCAAGGTAGCTGCTACATTCTCGCTTAGTTAAATGTACTGCACAAAAAAGGGGCCGAATGTTATTAGGCTGTGTTGATGACGCTCTGCTTATTTTGTGTCTACAGACATCAAACCATACGTCAGTAAGGCCGGATAACCAAAGAAAGTAAAGTCAAATGTTCTGTCCAGGAACTACCACCAGAATACAAAACAAAGAAAACCCAGATATTGAGAGGACACGATGCTGTGACCTCTACATCTGGCTTTCTGTCCATGTCTTATGGTGTTAAAGCCTTAACGTCTTACCACATAACTAAACGAACACCACTCTGAAAAAAAATCATTCACTCTTTCCCTACAACCTACCCTTTAATATATAGATCAATGATATCGTTAACATAGCAGGAAACGTAAAGTTTATAATTTACGCTGATGACATCAGCCTCCGTTTTCAACTAAAATTACAATGCAATTTTTTGTGTTGCTAATAAAACCTTAAAATGTCTAGAAACCTGGGCAAGTTCGAATAATCTTATCATAAATAAGAAAATAACTAAGGCGACCTTTTTCAGCCCCAGACATAAGAATTTTATTCTTTCAAGCCACATTTTCTTAGACGCCTGTACAATCGCTATATTAAACACATTTAAAACTTTGGTGGTCATTTTCTCAAAGCACATGTCTTGGACCGAGCATGTAGACTATAAAATTTCTAAACTTGCCAGTATAACTGGTATGTTATATAGACATCGCCATGATCTTTATATTGGAATTAAGCTGATTTTATATCTGATTAATTTTATCGTACCTGAACTACTGTCATTACATCTGGGGTACCAGCAGAAAAACTAATCTGCAAAAACTATTTTTACTGCAGAAAAGAGTGCTATGGATGATATGCAACGCGCCATATAATTACCATACTAACCAAATTTTTGTTGGACTGGGTGTTCTGAATGTATTTCCATGCTATGATTTTAGACTGTGTGCGAAATATAAAAGGAATAACGAGATATTGCCGCCCTCAGGGAGAAGCAACAACGCTCGGTCACGGAAGTCTAGAGGATTCCCGTTTAGTCTTACTTGCGGCACAGCTTTTATCATTTCGTCTTTGTGTCTTTTTCTAGAAATTGCCTGTTCTTTCTCGCCCCGAGCCCCAACGCTCGAGGCTTCTTGCCGAAAATTCCAAATGACGCCACACTCCAGATAGCGAGCGGCCCGCGACCTTGTCGAGTCAGTCTCGCTTCACTTGCTCTGCGCCGCGAAATTGCCGCCCACCTTCCCTGCTGTCTGGACGCTCGTTCTTTATTTTGGTTTGGTACAAGTGCGCCAATTGAACCTTTATTTTCAGTTCACTGCTCAGCTTTTTGTCGCCTTCATTCGTGACACTTCAAGAATAGAAAAGCTGTTTCAATATAAAGAGCTATTGATACGCTTAGCATCCCTTAGAAACAAACCTATAACATAATCCACTCGCCATTTTGATTTCTCGGTAGTAGATGCATTCGTACTGACTATGGTTTACAGTCGATTAAAAACACTGCCTACGTTTCTGAACACAATGATCTGGTCTAATTTTGATATAGAATCCTGTAGCATTTGTCATATTAGGAGATATTTTCTATCAGAGTAATTGTGTGATTGCACTGATTCCCAAGTAGATGTTTGTTTTTGCTTTTGTTTTTACCGTTTTTTGCGTTATATAATTTCTTGTGTATGCTTTTTCAACCACTGTGGACTCGTGAGGGGCTGAGGACCAGTCAAGCTGCTTGGACAGCTTTTTCCTCAGCTCCCACCATATTTATATGGTAAGTAATGAAGATTAAGATTTTAATGGCGCAGCGGCAACGGTGGCCATGATGCGCCACACAGTGTGTATTGAAGATCAAGAATAACAGATGCTAGGTTACAGAAACTTTTTATAACTTGTGTAGATAGCCAGTTTTGTTAATAACTTCAAAATTCCTTCTAAGTGGTACTAAAACGTTGTCTCCAAGTAAAAACGTAGGATAAAGGAAAGGTCATTTCTAGGAAGTTGAGGAAAACATGATAAGCGCAGTTAATGATAAAACCTACATTCCCATAGGATGTGTAAAACTGTAAGTAATTCCCTGCAATGCGTACAAATTGCTACATCTTCGCCACAGAGACACGGTACATATGTGTCAAACGTGAATGGCCAGTTCCCAAGTGGAGAAGCAGAAACTTGGAATGGCGGTTTTTGTGAAATGAACATTCCCAGATGCCTATCATGGGATTAGTCACATGGAGCTTGTTGTTGGTTTCTGTGTCCCATTCTAGCTGGCAACTCTTTAAAAATGATTTCTTTAAAAGTGGTTAAAATCCTGGTAGGGCAGGCCAAAATATACTATGGAAGCTATGGCAGATGTAGCCAGGCAATCTGCGCTCTCATTCCCTGCAATTTCCATGTAACTCGATACTCGAGCAAAATTTCATATTACATCGCAGGCAAAAACTCTGTTTAGTTTAAAACAAACATGTTGTGTAAGTACATTTTGTAGGAACTCTGGGAGAAATAGTCGATAAGACACATTGTGAATCGCCAAAAATGACTGCGGTCAATACACTGTTGTCCAGAATATGCTTAATGGCTAATAAAATACCATAAAGCTCTGCAGTGAAGATGCTTGCTATTGACTAAAGCTGCACAACGTTCATAAGGTTCCTAGAATAAACTGCGCCATCAACGAAACAGAATGGTTTCAACCCGTCAGTATAGTACTCGATGCAACCTCTACTTATCGTTTCTTTCAAGGATAGAAACTATTGCTCAAGAAACTGTGGGACAACGCTATTCTTACTGAATTTGGTGAAAGACCAATCACAACATATGGGCAGCTCGTTCCAAGGGGCAATTCTCTTTATAGATTTTATCAAGTTAACACCACTAACGGAAGCTACAGGAAGGTCGGATAGCTACAAATACTTTGAACTCGAATACCAAAGGAGCAGACTATTGCTGGCTTGTTTTCAAACAATTTACAGAACTGAGGGTTGTAAAAACTACTATAAGCAGGATTTTGTGGATCCTACAGCACTTTGTAGTAACAACACAGGCTGAAATAGTGTCGGCATTTTCCAAGGGACATTTGATGTGTGTCCACATACAAGCTTAATACAGGTGATGTACGAAATGCCCCAGTGGCCAGCCGGTGTCCGGAGTGATGAACCGGATCCAAGCTCCTTAGTGTGGAAAGCCGCGCCGAACCATAAACAATCGCTCCATAATCCAGGCGTGACCGGACTAAAGCATTGTATAATCGTAGGAGGCATCACCTGTGAGACCCCCAAGATATATGTGACAGCACTCTTAGGATGTTAGAGGATCTCAAGCAGTTCTCCTTTATTTCTGTAGTGGACTATTTCACTCTCGCAGGTATGCGACGCGAAGAGAAAGGATATCGAGACCAATTTGATAGATAGAAAGAAAAATAAACTTTAGATTTCGACATATAATACAATGATTAAAACAAAAGGTACAAGAGTAAAGCGCGAATGACATAAGTACAGAAAAAAAGGAAAAAAATAAACGAAACAATACTAATGGAAGTCTTACAGTTCACGGATGCGGCGAGCTTCATCAGAGTTCATTTTCTCGTTGGTGGTGCAGCGGCGGAGTCCGGGTTTGGGTTGTGCCGTCTTGGCGGAACGAGGTCTTGCGTAAAGCTGCAAGACTTGGACGTGGGGTGAAGACCTTGCGTATAGCTGCAAGCCTTAGCCCCCGTGAGCTTGATGATTGCCCTGTCGGTCCCGAGAACGTTCCGTACTTCGTCTTCGTCTCCCGTCTCAGTCTCTTTTCTCCTGCAAACTGCTCGCTCTTGTCTCTTTCTCTTCTTCATTTTCTTGCTCCCACCTTGTTGACCCCGACATCACCACAATCACCCCCACTTGAGAATGTTGTTCAGCTGAAACAACTTCTAGCACGTTTAAAGTCACATTGTTCGCAGTCTATCACAACACAATGCACATTGAAAAACACATCACTTTTGACAGACACAAAAGTACATACATTTACAACAGTCACTTAGTAAGCACCGCCGGGCACATATACAATTCCAAAAAATTCAGTAAATTCGTGATATTGTCCATTACAAAAAAAATCTTATTCAGCAACAGACATGCGGCTCATGTAATCAGCGCCTACGTTGTCACTACCCTTAAGATACTCAACAGTAAAGTCATATTCCATGAGCATTAGGCTCCAACGTAATACGCGGCTGTTTACATGCTTTGCAGAATTGATGTAAACGAGTGGCTGATGATCACTTTGCAGAATGAATGGTCTTCCAAATAAGAACACATGAAACTTCTTAACCGCCCAAGTAATGGCTAGTCCTTCTCGTTCCACTGTCGAGTAGGCAGCTTCACGTGGCAGCAGTCGACGACTTGCGTACGATACGGGATGAAGAACATCATTATGTCGCTGCATGAGTACGGCTCCTATGCTTCTCGACGAAGCGTCGGTACGCAACACGAAAGGTTCTGATAATTCCGGGGCTTTTAAGATGGGCTGGCTGGACAGTAGTTCTTTTAGTTTGTCAAAAGAGGCCTGTTCGCTCTTCCCCCAATGCACCTTGTTTGGTGCTCTTTTACGTGTCAACTCCGTAAGTGGGTGAGAGATTTCAGAGTACTGGGGTACGAAATCCCTATAATAGCCCGTAAGGCCAAGGAATGATCGCACTTCCTTTTTTGTCTCGGGTCGATTGGTAGCTTGCACTTTCTCCAGGGTCTCGACTTGAGGGCGCAGGAGCCCATGTCCAACGATGTGGCCAAGAAATTTGACAGATGCGAAGCCAATTTCGCTCTTTGTGGGACGGATCGTTAAACCCGCCTGCTTCACGCGCTGGAAGAACAACTCCAGAGTCGTTAGATGCTCCTCCCAGCACTCCGTGGCGATGAGGACATCATCAAAGTAGTGGTAGATGTTCGAGACCCCCTCGACCACTTTTCTCATAAGCCGGGTGAATACAGCTGGTGCTGTTTTGATGCCAAAGGGCATAAATCGAAACTGATAAAATCCAGACGCGGAAGAAAAAGCTGTCATGTGCTTGGAATCTTCGTGCATCGGAACCTGCCAGTATCCTTTAGAGAAGTCAAACTTCGAGAAGTACCGGCTTTTTCCCAACTTTGCAAACATCATGTCCACTCTTGGGATGGGTTCACTGTCTGGAATCAGGACCTTGTTCAGTTGTCTGAAGTCAATGCAGAGTCGCATTGCCCCGTCCTTTTTCTTTACCATCACGATGGGTGCTTGATAGGGGGACTCGGAGGGCTCAATGATGCCCCGTTGTAGCATTTCTTTTACTTCCTCCTGTACCGTTTCTTGGATGGAGAATGGTATGGGGTACTGATGGACTTGAATAGGAGTGTCGGTCGTGACTTTCAACTTGCACTCTACCAGGTGGGTCCTTCCTGGGACATCTGACAGACTTTCTTGGTATGTTGTCAGGAGTCTGGAAACTTGTGCTTGTTGATCGGCAGTCAGCTCCCTTGATATTTTCACGTCTCGATAGGTTTCGTTTTGTTGCAGTGTTGCACACGGCAGGTCTTCGTCCTCAACATTCCCATCATGGAATGCGACCGAAGCTCGTTGAGGTGTCTGATCAACGATTGTCCTCTCTTCGTACTTTTTCAGCATGTTGATATGGAACAAGCTGGTTCTTGTTCCAAGGTCGATGACGTAGTCAACGTCATTTCGTCTCTCTAAGACAGTGAAGGGGCCTTTCCAAGTCAGGATCAGCTTGTTGGTGTCAGATGGCAAAAGGAGCAGGACCCTGTCTCCAACAGTGAGCTGGCGCCTCCTTGTCTTCTTGTCATAATAGGTTTTCTGTGTCATCTTCGCTTTCTTGAGCTGCTCATGGGCTATTCGGCACGTGTCGTCTAAGCGCTTGCGAAGCTCGACCATGTAGCCGTACGAAGTCTTTGTCTCGTCGTCGATACTCTCTCCTGACCAGAGCTCTTTCAATATGGCCATGGGTCCTCTTACGTATCTACCGTACAGTAGGTCGAAAGGTGCGAACCCGAGGGAGGTCTGTGGCACTTCACGATATGCGAATAACAGGGGTGCCAAGTATCTGTCCCAGCTCTTGGGGCTTTCCTGACACATTCGTCGGATCATTTGTTTCAGCGTGCCGTTGAAACGTTCTACAAGGCCGTTTGCCATAGGATGATACGGCGTGGTTGGCATATGTTTAAGCGAAAGCAACCGGTTGAACTCCCTCATGAGCCCAGACATGAACGATCGGCCGCGATCGCTAATGATTTCTCTAGGAAATCCCACACGTGAGAACATCTCTAGTAAAGCCTCGGCGACTTTCTCCGTTTCAATGCTTGGTAACGCAACCGCGTCAGGGTAGCGCGTCGCGAAGTCAACCATGGTGAGTACATAGCGGTTTCCCTTCTCAGATGTTGGAGATAGGGGTCCCACAATGTCGATGGCGACCCGCTGGAATGGTGTTTCGATGACTGGCATGTTGCCCAAAGGTACGCGGCCTACTAGGTGCTTTGGGACAGTTCTCTGGCAGATGTCGCACGACTTTACAAATCGAGTAACGTCTCCTTGAACTCCTGGCCAGTAGAACTCTTCGAGGATTCTATCTGTCGTGCGTTTAATTCCCTGATGTCCAGCGAGAATTCCCTCGTGTGCCATTTTTAGCACAAAGTTCCGGAGATCGCTTGGGACAACGAGCTGTTCCATCTCCTTCTTCGATGGCAATCTGTACCGTCGAAACAGAATTCCGTTGGTCAGTGTGAACTCAATGTCAGCTGATCTTGTAGCAACTTTGTTCCCAACCGCTTCAAAACATCTTTGGAGAGTACTGTCTTCTCTCTGCTTGGCGCTCAGCTCTGTCGAGTTGATGGCCAAGGGATTCACTACCGCCACAGGTAATTGACCAGAGTTTCGCGAGGTCAGCTTAGCTGCGGCACCGGCCTGTGACTCGTTTGGCTCTGTGGCAGCCGATGAACGGCCCGTCTCAATGAGAACTGGTTGAGTTATTGAACTGCCACAATCGCTTGCCTCAGTAACTGGAGCTGTCCTTTCTCCTTGAAGAGGCGTGTCTTGCTGACGACTCCATATAACGTTAGGATCGGAGGCATCCCGCACACCATCCACGTTTCCTAACACGACATCATAGAGAGGATTTTCCATACAGGTCGCTGTCACCTTGCCTTGGAAATAGGGGGAATCAATGTCAACCACCGCTTCAGGCAGACACAATTCTGTCCGGTCAAGCAGGAAGATAACGCGGTTTCGTCCTGTAAATTTGACGTCAGGAACCAGGGACCGCTTGACTATGACCGAGTTACACCCAGAATCTCGTAGGACGGTGACCTGATGACCCTCGAGTAGTCCTATAGCCGTGGGCATGCCGTCTGCTTGAACGTCAGTTCCCGTGTTGTCCTCTTCAGCTTTCACAGCAAGGCGTTCGGATGGACGACTTTCAGATCCGTAGACGTTCCGATCCTTCCGACGTGTCAGAGAACACGACGCCTGTCCACCACCGTCTGTCTTCTTCGGACAAGCCTCAGCTTTATGCCCGTTCTGGCGACATTTCCAGCAGAAATTCGTCTTCTGATTGGGTCCTCTTGATTTGGCCCAACAGTCTGCTGCCCGATGGCCTTGTTTATTGCAAAGGAAGCACTGCAGATTTCTCTTTGCACCATGAGGATCAGACATCCTAACTTGCCCTGTCGGCTTGTCAGTCTCTTCTTTCTTTTTGCCGAGGTTGACCAACCCCTGGGCCTCGAGGTAGTGGTCTGCTGCTTCTGCTAGCTTGTCGAGCTCCTTGGCAGCCCCTTTCCTTTATAAAAATTGCGAGTTTCTCGTGGCATTTGTTCAGAAATTCTTCGGAGACAATTTTGTCCCGAAGTGCGTCATAAGTGCGCTCCGTCCTTGCCATCTCCTGCCAGTGGTCAAAATAACCTAATAGACGACCAGAAAATTGTCTTCCCGTTTCGGAGTTCTCTGGTTTCGCCTTTCTGAACTTGACACGATATCCTTCCTCAGTATATCGAAATCGTTGGAGAAGAGTCTGCTTCAGTTTAGCATAGTCCATAGCATCGTCGGCAGCCATGCGTCCTACTACGCTTAACGCTTCCCCTTTCAAACATAGGCTCAAGGACAAGGCCCATTTTTCCAGAGGCCATTCTTGACTTGTTGCCACCCGCTCAAAACGTTGGATGTACGCATCCAATTCATCGCTCCCTTCGTTAAAGGGGGGTATAAGTTTATGTGGACTCCGATACCCCTGCGCGACACTAGTAGACGTACCCTCATCAGATGCATCTGGAACCCGAGTGATCGATCCTCTTTGCTGCTCTTGTAACCGCAACTTCAGTTCTAACACAGTGCGTTCTGCTTCTAAACGAGCACACGTTTGAGCTTCTGCTTCTAAACGAGCACGCGTTTGAGCTTCGACTTCTCGAGTCCTTTCTCGTTCTGTTAGACGCTCCTCTCTTTCGCGTGCGCGTTCTTCGTCTATCCATTGTTTTAGCGAAGCCCCCGAGAAACCCAATTCTTTACCAATTACCGTTAACTTCTCAAGATCCATTCTCAACCGACACAGACACTAGCGAGGTGGAGCTCTTTAAGGTGGAAATTAAGAGCGGTCCTGTCGCGGACGCCAGAAATGTAGTGGACTATCTCACTCTCGCAGGTATGCGACGCGAAGAGAAAGGATATCGAGACCAATTTGATAGATAGAAAGAAAAATAAACTTTAAATTTCGACATATAATACAATGATTAAAACAAAAGGTACAAGAGTAAAGCGCGAATGACATAAGTACAGAAAAAAAAGGAAAAAAATAAACAAAACAATACTAATGGAAGTCTTACAGTTCACGGATGCGGCGAGCTTCATCAGAGTTCATTTTCTCGTTGGTGGTGCAGCGGCGGAGTCCGGGTTTGGGTTGTGCCGTCTTGGCGGAACGAGGTCTTGCGTAAAGCTGCAAGACTTGGACGTGGGGTGAAGACCTTGCGTATAGCTGCAAGCCTTAGCCCCCGTGAGCTTGATGATTGCCCTGTCGGTCCCGAGAACGTTCCGTACTTCGTCTTCGTCTCCCGTCTCAGTCTCTTTTCTCCTGCAAACTGCTCGCTCTTGTCTCTTTCTCTTCTTCATTTTCTTGCTCCCACCTTGTTGACCCCGACATCACC
>JAZHYW010001283.1:0-49425 GCA_037355805.1 Ixodes ricinus
ATGCCTAGAGCCACAAAATAAGCTATGCCAAAAGCAGCGAAATTATGGTCCGTGTGCCGGCGAGCTGCTGGAAGTTTACCACGATGATTTTAACCCGAGACTGGGGCCGAAGGAGGAAATGATTTTTTTACGGTGGAAGAGAAGGTAACAGGGACGAGAGAGCGTCTCTAACTCAGCTAATAATTTTAATCAATCAACCTACTTATACACACAACCAGAACCACCACCAAACTACCGAACATCCTGTTTTTCAAGGTCGCGCGCAGAACGCTCCCCCACATCACAAAACAAACTAAGTGAGGCAACCTACAAAACACAAGAACATTCCGGGTTAGACAAAAAAACCTAGACAGCTAGAAATCATAAAAATATACAATGCTTTTTGAACTACAACACACACACACACCGTGATACGTTTGGTTGGTTAAGAGATATCACTGTGTGTGTGGTGAAGGAGGCTCAGGTAAGTGGAACGAAGCTAGTATATCTTCACTTCGCTCCCTGATTTTCTTGGGGGCGCCGCCATTTTTGTGCTTAAAGCAGAAGTGTGCGCAATGGGCGATCGCTAGGATTATTCGAAAATTCGGATCCCTCGGCTTTAGACGTGATGTCAGGAAGCTTAGGCCATGCCGTTTTGCTCTGAGGCAGACTGTTTTAACATTTCTGGGGGACAGAACGGGGTGCCCTGCGATTTCCCATTAAGGTTTTTGAAAACTGGCAACAATGATTTGTAGTACCAAGACGGCAGAAGTGCCATTACGTTGATCCGTATAGCTTTGCTCATGGCTCCAGGCCCAGTATCTACATCCACGCGCCGTTTACAAACAAGTCCGCTTCGGGTGAACGTAAACCAGAGTCGACTAAAGTTAAGCGTCGCGTGCGCTCTTCCGACAGCAGCGCCACAGCAGCCGTGTACCGTCAGAGATGCGTGTTGGAATAGACTGGTGGACCTGAGTTCTTTTCTAAATCATCGCCATGGCACAGGTTCCCCCAAAAGGAAAGCGGGTCGTTGTGAACTTACGTCAAATATGAGATTTTTGGATGTTTTCCGCCGGAGCGGGTGCGCTGTCGTCTGCTGCGATGCAGTAAGGAAGGGCGCATACGTTGCCAGCGGGGCAACAGTACTGACTGTCCGAGCAACAGACTGCATCCTCCAGGGGACAGCAGCCGGCCTCGCAAGACGTTTGGTTGGCAGGGCATGCTCCGCCACCGGGACGAAGTTGGCTCAGGGCTGTAGGGGCAAGTTGTAATTCTGTATCAGCCACGTATCTTGGTTGCTGATACCACGCTGTTTGCTATAGTGAAAAAATTTAGAAATCGCCTAATAATGCAATAAACACTCGGGCATCGCAGTTATTTGGGCCAAAATTGTGGTTTTTGCCTGTGCATTTAGGGCCTTGAAATGCACGAAGAAGCCAAGGCATAGCCAGACGTGACCTTTTTGGGCCAGTCTGGGTATCTTGGCCCTAAATCTCCAATCAGGTGCCAGAGTTCATTTCTGAATGTCGCCTAAACTTGGTCAAGTTAGGCGTTTGTTTCGCTAGCCTACTGCTTGGGGATGCAATTGCTCATGGTGGGGTTTCCAATGAGCAGCGTTTTATATCAGAATGATATGCAATGTGACGTGCGGCGAAGAAATTGCGAATGTATTAACTTCGGACTTGTCTTTCTTTTCCCTGCACCGCTTCCTTGGAGGCGGTGTATACTTTTTTTCTCTAAAATGACGCTGCGCATACAATCTGACCGTGAAATGCCTGCGCGCCTACTAGATTATTCTACCAGTACGCACCCTGCGACGCTACGGAGGAGGTAAGGGGCGGGAGAGAGGAGTTTTAGTGCACTGCGGCGCCGTTAACCGAATATTTTCTAGAGCACAAGGCCTGCGCATTACGTCATCGTTAGTGGAACCCGCCCCAAGCGGAAAACACTCTGAAGCTCGGCGAGAGTAGCCGTCTTGGCGGCGCCGCCTGCTCGCGTCGCGCTGGGTGCGAAACGCTGCAAGTCACGGCGGGGGCGATGTTGACGGAAGTTTGTGGGCGCTGTGTGTATTCACTAGTAATGACGTTTGGGGGAAAGGCCTTGTCTTTTAGGTGGCTTTGGTTAACATCCTCCTCTTTCGATTACGGCGCTACGCCATTAGTCGCGCGCGCCATGACGCCTTAACGAAGTGCTTCCCTCTGTTGCTGATACTCTTAACCATGGCCTTGCTACGGTGCGACCGAGAAGAGCGAGCAAGGACCGGTTAGGGTTCGCATATCAGGCTATCGCATTAAACAGTTTGCCTGTGTTTAAAGAAAGGGGGAAGTCTTAATTGAAATAGTGTGTACCCCGCTGACCTCCGTTTTCAATAGTAGATCTTAATAATTAAAAAAAAACGTGCTGCGAGGACATTAGGGTGTTTTAGTAGATCGTTTCAATTCCTCCGATATCGATACGTTATAAAATTGCGATGCGTGCGTCAAAGACGCCAGCGGAGTATCGAGTATCGTTATCAGAGGTATCGGAAAGATCTGCTAAAACTCTTTATTACCCGTCGCTGCTGAAGGTTCAGTATTATTAGAGCTGTCAAAGCGATACACAAGGTACGTATTGTGAACCTAAACTCGGCGCACGACGTTTCTAATTTTGAACAAGTTACTATAATGTGGCACTTACCAACAATGGCAAAGAGCAGAACAACTTTGACTCCCCTCGTTGTCATGATCTGCAAGATATAAAATATTTATCAGATTCAGTCAGGCGGCAATAGTATAACCTCAAAATCTGTTATCCCACGCTCGCCTGGCGATAAAGCGAGTTACGAAAGACATAAAATGCATTGATGAAACATTTTACTTTATAGTATAAAACTTGTCTTCGTAACATTTGTTTTTATTCCTTCATTTGTTAGGTTAAGGAAGGTGTCTGTTTAGAACTGCACATTTGGTTAAAAAGACAGGTAAGAATTCACAAAAAAAAACACTACTCCTCGTGCAAAAAAAAAAAGTTTAGCTGGCAACAATTTAGTTTCTGAAGGTCAAGAGTTCCTCAACAGTTTTGTCAGCGTGTCAACAACAACAAGACAAAACAGCGACGAATCATTAAATGACTCTCCGGGCTTTCTAGAGTTGGCGACAGCTTAACAGTGTATCGAGCATCTTATCATGGCTACCCAGTCAACGAGATATTGATTGATAAGGACGCTGAAGAACGAACCCCTAAACAAAGATGCCTAATGAGTAAGGCAAGCCCTGCGTTCTTTAAGCTGTCAGTGACAACGGCCGCCTCGGCATTGGTCTGCCCCAGTCATTCGAGTGAGTGAAAGAACCAAATTACTCTGAAAGCTACCGATTAAGTGCCTGCACAATATTTACCGCAGAAGAGGCTCTTCTCGTCAGCTGGTAGCATGCGGACGGGGCTGCGGCCCTTTATAGTCTGTCGCAGGTTTAGAACAGCTGGACAGGCCCTTCACAAAACTCTCTGCTCGCCATGATTGGTGGTTTCCTCCTCTCCACCCACCTTGTCTGCAAACCGTTTAGTGCGAATGGGAAGGGAAGAAGGTTTTGTCTCTCCACTCGCCTTCTCTGCAATGTTCGCTCTGCGAACCGTTTAATGCAATGAGAAGGGGAGAGGGTTTTGTCGGAGCAGCGGTCGCGTTGTTGCCAACCTGCAACAGGCCATAGCTCTCGTGGTTTCCAAAGCGAGCAGGAAAACAAAAACTCGGTGGTAAAATGAAGACATGACGAGAAAAATCGAGGATGAAATGTCTTGCCTACCTTGTAAGATCTATGAGAGTGGAATCTAATAATTAATTCATCACTTTTTTTAATTTTCGTACGCGATGATTTATTCAGGTCTCAAGGGACCCCCTAGCACGAGTATTGTACCTAAGCAGCGCCAGGAACAGCATCACTTCTTTATTTTGTTCAGTAAACTTCCAGATTTTTAATTTTGAAGATTACAATATACCTCAGCAGGAGCAGGTAGAGTCATATAGCTGGTAAAGTGACATACATGCTTGCTCACCGATGGTGATAATTTAAAAAAAAATACGAGTGTCCACCGGCAACCTTGAAAAGGCAGTGCGACGGTTTTAACGCCGAAAAGGTTTGCAGCCTGTGGTTTATAACTTCAGTATGGGCATTTACCCCTTTTCCCGTATCTCAACACTCTATAACCAGTCTTGGTTCGAAGAAGAAAAAGCACGTCATTTTGCACAAGTATCGCGATTTTGCTTTGTAATTCCAAAGGAGAAAACAGGCTATTTCCTGATCGGCGAGTGGCATGGCAGTCATGGAAACCGCGGTGTGACGCCATAAAAGTGTATCTTAGTGAGCTAATTTTAGAGCGCAGCTCTTAGGCGCCTGTTTCCGGCTTGAGCGGCGTCGAAGTCGCCGTCGCCGTCGCCGTCGGCGTCGCCGTCGGCGTAACCGCAAGTTGCATGCAACCTGAGTAGCATGCAACCTGTTGCATGCTTGGGTTGCATGCAACCTGTTGCATGCTACTCAGGTTGCATGCAACTCGGCATGCAGCAGGTTGCATGCAACCCGAGCATGCAACAGGTTGCATGCAACTCGGTTACGTGCAGGTTGCATGCAACCGCGGTTGCACCGCAAGTTGCATAGTTGCAAGCAACCGCGAGTTGCACGCAACTCGCGGTTGCATGCAACTCAGGTTGCAAGCATCTGAGGTTGCATGCAACCTGAGTTGCATGCAACCTGAGTCACATGTCGCCGCAATTACGCGTTGCAAACAACTCAGGTTGCATGCAACCTGAGTTGCATGCAACGCATGCTTGCAGCTGACTTGTTTGCAACGCGTGGTTGCAGGCAACGTAAGTTGCATGCAACCTACGTTGCATGCAACTCACGTTATGCGCGTTGCACGCAACTCAAGTTGCATACAACCTGAGTTGCTTGCAACCTGAGTTGCGTGCAACACTGAGTTGCATGCAACCCGATATCACGTGACCCCCCTCCCCGAGGTCACGTGACCCCCATCCCCCGAGGTCACGTGACCCCCGTGAGGAGAGGAGGACAAAGGAGGGGAGCAGGGAGGATGAGCACGGGGGACGAATCCGAATTTTCATTACTCCGAAAAATGATTTCAAGAGACTTTTATCCCTTGTCCCTCGGCCGGCTTCGAAGCGGAGCCCTTTCGTTCAGTAGCCCCACGTGGTACCTCTCCGCCCAAAATTAAATAATTGAAAAACCCAGCAAGAGGAAAATAAAAGAACAAAAAGAAACTAAAAGCTGCTAAAGCCCCTTCACGTTTTATAAGTAGCGCACGGTGCGTCGATGCACAAGGCACGTGCAACGTGCAGACTTTGCAAAGATCATGGTGGCACAGCGCAAATTCAAGCTAGATTTCAGATGCCATGTTCTTCCCACAATTGGCGCATGTCACGTGTCTCGAGCATTTCCACAACAATCAATGCCGCCACTTTTCTCAGGGTAGAGGGGCTTTAGCAGCTGCTGCTGAACGTGCTGCCCGAGCAGAGGCTCAGCGCCACCGGCGCAAACATCCAGCATGAGTGATATCACAACGACGACGACGACGAGACGTAATCAGGCAGTTCTTTTCGCAAAATGAGCGAGTCAGATCAAGAAGCTGCAGCTAAACGCGCTGCCCGAGCGGAGGCTCAGCGCCGCCGGCGCCAAGATCCTGCAGTGCGTGCCGCCGAAGCTGAAGCTAAACGGCGCCGTCGACAAGACCCGGAAGTGCGCGACGCCGAAGCAGAGGCTCATCGCCGCCGCCGAGAGCAGCCAGGGGTGAGCGCCGCCGAAGCTGAAGCTAAGCGCCGCCGTCGAGAAGACCCGGAAGTGCGCGACGCCGAAGCAGAGGCTCATCGCCGCCGCCGAGAGCAGCCAGGAGTGAGCGCCGCCGAAGCGGAAGCCAGGAGCCGCTATCGAGAGGACCCGGAAGTGCGCGACGCCGAAGCAGAGGCTCATCGCCGCCGCCGAGAGCAGCCAGGAGTGAGCGCCGCTGAAGCTGAATCTAAGCGCCGCCGTCGAGAAGACCCGGAAGTGCGCGACGCCGAAGCAGAGGCTCATCGCCGCCGCCGAGAGCAGCCAGGAGTGAGCGCCGCCGAAGCGGAAGCCAGGAGCCGCTATCGAGAGGACCCGGAAGTGCGCGACGCCGAAGCAGAGGCTCATCGCCGCCGCCGAGAGCAGCCAGGAGTGAGCGCCGCCGAAGCGGAAGCCAGGAGCCGCTATCGAGAGGACCCGGAAGTGCGCGACGCCGAAGCAGAGGCTCATCGCCGCCGCCGAGAGCAGCCAGGAGTGAGCGCCGCTGAAGCTGAATCTAAGCGCCGCCGTCGAGAAGACCCGGAAGTGCGCGACGCCGAAGCAGAGGCTCATCGCCGCCGCCGAGAGCAGCCAGGAGTGAGCGCCGCCGAAGCGGAAGCCAGGAGCCGCTATCGAGAGGACCCGGAAGTGCGCGACGCCGAAGCAGAGGCTCATCGCCGCCGCCGAGAGCAGCCAGGAGTGAGCGCCGCCGAAGCGGAAGCCAGGAGCCGCTATCGAGAGGACCCGGAAGTGCGCGACGCCGAAGCAGAGGCTCATCGCCGCCGCCGAGAGCAGCCAGGAGTGAGCGCCGCCGAAGCGGAAGCCAGGAGCCGCTATCGAGAGGACCCGGAAGTGCGCGACGCCGAAGCAGAGGCTCATCGCCGCCGCCGAGAGCAGCCAGGAGTGAGCGCCGCCGAAGCGGAAGTGAAGCAAAAGGCAAGGACCGCTCAGCCTGACGGTGCAACAAAAATTTTCCAACGGCTGTTTAGAGACAACCAGTTTGGAAGCGTATGTTCAGTCTGTGATCGGCTCTGGTTCCAAAACGACGTGCAACCGCTACCGGACAGATGTCACGAGACCCTAGAGCAATCATTTCCAAACTCGGACCTAACCCAATTCAAACTGTGCTCGACCTGCATGCAATCAGTGCACAAGGGTCATATTCCTCATCTTTCCTCAAGTAACGGTTATGTATATCCCCCGAAGCCAGGCCACCTACCACAACTGAACGCGGTGAGTGAGAGACTCATATCTCCACGAATTCCTTTCATGCAACTGCGACGGCTGATGCACGGTGGAGGTCAACACGGCATTAAGGGACCAGTAGTGAACGTCTGTGTTGATGTGGATGACATGGTGACAGTGTTGCCTCGTGCCATCGAACAAGACCGAGCCCTCAATGTACATTTGAAGCGGCGTATGCTTGCGAAGACGACGTACCTGGCAGGGGCAGTAAGGAAAGCTGATCTGCTGCCGTGGCTTAAGCTGCTGTGTGATAGCACGCTGTACAAGCATTATCATATAGAGTGCGATTTTTCCCGTTTGGGTGATATCGTAGAAGTGGACCAGCACGACGAGATTGAGTTGCTCCCGCAATGCTCAGACCTGAACGATCCGATCCAAGTGGCTACAGCCATGACGCTGGCTCAGCACACTCTCGTATGGGACGAAGACAAGTTTCTAGCGATTGCGCCAGGTGAGGGAAAAAGGCCCGTGAGCATCCTTTACGACGAACATGCAGAGGAGCTCTCGTTCCCACAGATTTATCTCGGTGAGCCGCGCCGAGTAGATGCCAGCGCAAAACCGACAGTCTTCACGCACGCCATGAGTGAGATCCGCAGATCAGACCGTCGAGGGCCACCCCGCAGCACGTACTCTACATGGCCATGAAAGTGTTTAGGCACCGAGTAGCCGGTGACATGTGTGTGGCCTTCCGTAACATAAAGACACTGGAAACACTAACGAAGCAACAGTTGCTCGACAAGGACTTTGTGCAGCAAGCGGTCGAGCACGACATGGCTTTCATGCATGGTATACCCAACACCGTGCAGTACTGGACGAAACGCAAGAAAGACCTCTTTGCTATGATACGGCAGTTGGGTAAGCCGACCGCGTTCCTCACTCTTTCTGCCTCGGAAATGCACTGGCCCGACCTTCTGCAGTTGCTTCAACGCCTTCGGTTGAAGCCCGGCGAGATCGGAGTACCACTGGAGCAAATGAACAGCATTTATCGAGCTCAGCTGGTGAATGACGATCCCGTGGTTTGTGCCATATACTTCGACCGATTGGTGCGTGTCATTCTCAACATTCTCCGCAACACCCGTGTATCGCCTTTTAGGCCGTACATAGTCGTCGACTACTTTAAGCGGATCGAATTTCAGCACCGCGGGTCGGCACACGCGCACATTCTCCTCTGGCTTCATAACGCGCCCAACGAAGAGCTCTCAATGCTCATGCCCCAGACTCTTGAAATGGCCAACGTTCTGCTTTCCATCGACAATGGATGCTTGAAGCGGGAGCGCACTCAGGTGCACCAACACACGCATACCTGCTACAAGCACAACACGACCAGATGCCGCTTTAACGCGCCTTTTATGCCCATCGATGAATGTATGGTCGTAGTGCCTTTCCCCACTGTGGACAATGAAGCGCAGAAGAAGCAAATCGAGAGCCTCCTAAACAAGTACGAGGCCATGCATCAGGCCCTGGAAACGACAAATTATGACTCCATGGAGCAGTTTTGGGAACATCACGGTGTCACGGACAAGGCGGAGTACATTTCTGTTCTCCGAGCAGGCACTCCTCGTGCCACCATCATGCTACCCCGTTCGGTGCAGCAAAAGTGGGTGAATTACTTTAACCCATGGGTTGCATCAATCCTCGATTCTAACATGGATCTTCAGATCGTCCTCGACACCTACGCGTGTGCTGCCTACGTGGTGGAATATGTAAACAAGGCCAACCGAGGTATGTCGAACCTCAATAGGGCAGTGCAAGAAATTGTCAAGGAGAAGGGGGACATGGCCTATTCTCAGGCACTGAGACATTTAGGTGTGAAGATGCTGAATGCCATCGAACTGTCCGCACAGGAGGCCGCCTGGTGTTTGCTGAACCAGGATATGTCGGAAGCGAGTCGCAAAATTGTCTTCGTGAACTCTGCATGGCCCGAGGAGAGGACGCGCATTCGGAAGTCTAACGCTCAGATGGCGCAGGAAGGCTTAGTAGAATCAAGCACGGATGTTTGGAAACGAACGATGATCGAGCGCTACGAAGACCGCGTTCCCGAATTGGAAGCCGTTACTCTGGCAGAGTTCGCTACCGAGTACAACATATATACCTGCAGAAAGAGGAATCAACGACGGATACTTCGCTACCGCGGTTACTGCGTAGACGATTCAGTCAACTTCAAGCGAGAACATGTTCTGCTCTTCTATCCATTCCGCAAAGAAGTGGACATCTTAGACCAAAACTGTTTCGAGCGTTTGTATGAGCAAAACATCGACGTCATTCTACAGAACAAAGCACGCTACCACAGTGACGTAGACATTGAGCAAATTCGTGCCGTTTGTAATTCCCTGCTCCAGTCAAATGACGGGGAACATTGTGCCACTTCTGAGCTTCCAGATGTGAGGCTGCACCCGGTGGCCATGGAAGACGACGACTCCGATCTCCTAGACATCGGTGCGGTCCAATCCAATGCCCCGTTTAAGCAGTGCCCCGCCGTGTGCACACGCCAAGACGTCATGAGCAGGGATCAGTACCTGGACACAATGCGGAAGACGAATGAGGAGCAGTACGAGATCGTCCGAGAAGTCGTGCATAGACTGACTATCCCGGACTCTCCGCCACTACAAATCTTCTTCACGGGAGTGGCTGGGTGCGGGAAGACATTTGTACTGCGTCTCATCATGGACGTCTACAACAGACACTGCAACCCTGCTGGTTCAGATAATGTAAACGCCTATGTTGCCTGTGCTACAACTGGAAAGGCGGCGGTCGCACTCGGTGGAATAACTGTACATGCAGCGTTTAGACTTACCATCAATAGGGATGGCGGACTGCGGAACAACGAGTTGAACACGTTCCGCTATGCGTTCAGGAACGTCAGGTGCGTGATTATCGATGAGGTTAGTATGATGTCTGCCGACATACTTCAGAGAGTGGACTCGCGACTACGCATCATCACTTGCAAATACCTAGAGCCTTTCGGCGGGTTAGACATCATCCTCTGCGGAGACCTGCGACAGCTTCCCCCGTTCGTGCCGCCGAGGTATTCAAGCGCGTCAAGACGAACAGTGTGTTTAACACGGAAATTGCATGGCACCATCTGTCATACTTTGTCCTCACGAAGGTCGTAAGGCAAAGCGATCTCAGGTTCTCCACCATACTTACCAAAATTGGAGACGGTGCAGAATTGGATTCCGAAGAAATCGCATTGATCGAGAGTCGGTTCGTCACGCAACAAGAAGGAGAAACGTGTTGTCCCGGTGGCATCCGCTTGTACTACTCTAACAAAGAATCGGACTACTACAATACGAACACGGCCATTGCAACCGAAGATAATGCTGTGGCATGTGCGGCACGGGACACAATCATTGGATTCAGGTCTATGCAGGAGAAGACAGAGGCAATGCGCAAGGCCGAAACGCTGCCCAAGGCCGAACTCGGAAACTTGCCAGCTAATATAATGCTATGCGTTGGAAAACCATATATGCTCACACTCAATGTCGATGTTTCCGACGGTCTGGTTAATGGATCTGTTGGAATACTGCAATACATACAATACGACACGCTCCGAGAGCCGGAACGCATCTGGTTGCATTTCGGTGAGCTTGGTTCCAAAATTGCGATTGGAACCGTGGCGGCCGCGAAATCCCGACAGTTACGGGCACTCGATAGAAATATTCAGCAAAATTGGACACCTATCGAAAGACGCACAGTCACTTGCGTCATTGATAAGAAGACAAGGATATCGCTGAGGAGATGCCAGCTACCCGTTGCACAGGCAAGTGCTATCACCATTCACAAATCACAGGGAGGCACGTATGAAAACGTGGTGTACTCGTATGCCAAGAGTCATCCACAGAAATTGGTATACGTGGCACTGAGTCGTGCTACAGACATCAACAGGCTCTACCTCACCAATGTGGACAATGACTTTACGTTCTACCACGGCAAGCCCAATCCGGACAGGGCGCTACTTGATGAGTTTCGTCGGTTGCAGTCACACAAACTCCAAACTGTCACTGCTAAGTGCTACGCAATGATTGAGCAACCGCACTTCTTCTCGGTCGCCGCGCTTAATGTTCGCTCTCTACCGGCGCATTTCAAGGACGTACACCACGACCACATCCTACGCCATGCATCTGTACTTTGCCTCTCGGAAACATGGATGGATCCAAAACAGGCGGTAGAAATCATGGACTACCAGTACTGCTGCGGCGGCAGTAGAGAGCACAACAGAGCGGCGGGAGTGGCCATCTACGTGCGAAAGGGTCTGTCTGCCGTACCCATTGAGATATTTGGCACGTCAGACGAAGTTGGAGAACTTTGTGCCGCCAAATTCGACAACGGCTTGCTAGTGGTGGCTCTGTATGTCTCGCCTACAGCACTCACTAAAGATGTCGTGCATTTTCTGCGACTTGCGTTAAGCACACGTGGGTCCACACCCATGTTAGTTGTGGGGGACTTTAATGCAGACTTAAAGACGAATAAGAACTTCATACTACTTATGCAGGAAAACCTCCCATTTCTCTCCCTCGTAACAGCTCCCACTGCTGTGACAACCTCTCGAAACACATGCATAGACCTCGTCTTTCAAAATCAGCCGTTGGTCCAGCACCTGGAACACACATCCTGTCACTTCTCAGATCACAAGGCTTCCTTCATAACAATCAAGGACTGGGATAGGAGTGATATTTAAAGTACCAGTATAGGAGGAGATTGCTCTATATATGTATATATTGTGGGGATTTTGGACGCCGAACTTTCGCAACGATGTGGAGTGCGCGCTAGGAGGAAAGGAGGAGGAGAAGAACGAAAGCTGGAGAATTGTTCCCTCGGACGGTCTTGCGAACCTTGCGAGGTGTTATGCGGGCCACTCGGAGGAGCATCTACCAGCTTCGTTATCAGTTGGAGCGTACAATGTGAACAAGACGAAGAAGACGAGGAGGACGATGAGGTTGAGGAGGTGGAATATGAAGAGGAGGAGCGGAGATGCCAGATACCTGTTATGCAAGCAAGCGGTGTCATCATTCATAAATCACCCTGGAGCTTCCAGATGTGACAACTATATTTCCTTCCTCCGGCTAAGCGGTGAGCAAAAATACCACAATATATATATATCAATATATATCCCAGATAGTTTAGTACGGTATATCGCAAAATTGAAATACATCAAGAGAGGAGGAGGAGGGAACGAGGGGAGGAGGAGCACGAGAGGAGGAGAAGGTGAGGACGAGAGAGTACGGATGAGGAGGAGGGGCATACCCTCCCCTTCGTTCCCTCCCCTTCCCCTCCTTGGGGCGCATTTGGAATTTAGGGAATGTCATAGCTCGGGACCTCGTCCTTCCTTTGCTACTGGACCTACACAGTCTAAGTATCTAGAGCTTGAACATTTTTCATTGAAATTTAACATTGCCGACAGTGTTGTTAAGACGTCCGACGAAAACGTTGTAAACGTCATTAACACGTCTCAGACCGGCTTGGGTACATTTATTTTAGGTGTGTTCCAAGCATGTGACGACTTTCATGACCCTGTTCCATCATCAAGTATTGAAGTTCATCTTGCGTCAGATCTAAACAAATCACAATACCATGTTTGGGGTAAGTCCCTTATCAAGTTTAAGATGGTGTGCCTGCCTGTAGCATCTCGAAAGTTTCTTTTTTCACGCTTGTTTCACTTACTGTAAGTGCTTTTTGGTATTATGCTCCGTCGAGTGCGCATCTACTAGGGCGACGAAAACCATCCCAGTTCTAGTCTGGCGATCGCGTCACCTTGAAACCCTTGTAAGCTTAGAAGTGAAAACTCTTTGCTGCTCACGCACAGCAGACAAAAAGGTAGGCAGCATTTTAACAGTTCACTGTCTAAGCATGGATGTCAAGCACGAAGCCTGGGAAACTTTGCCCACTGCTTAACTACATGCTTTTTCTTTCATGTCCTGGTTGGCTGCTACACTGGAGAGGCTGCTGAACACCGTACCACGGCGGCTGATCATGCTGTTCTAGTTAAATTATTAATGGGTTTTTTCATCCAGGACGTAAATTGGAACCTCGCAGAGCAAACTTTAAGGTACATTGGTATAACAAGTGCGTACGTTGATTTTGTACGTTATTGGCGTAAAGTTTGGCTAGATATGCAACGCAGTTTCCAATATACACCACGGTTTTTCCCCAATCAATAAAATGTCAACCTGCCAAAATATTTGTTCTGATTCTATATTTCAGAGCACAGCTCTTAGGCGGCCGTTTCCGGCTTGAGTAGCAAGGAGGACAGCAGTAGGAGGGAAGTGGAGGAGGAAGGGGAGGAGAGAGGAGGAGGAGGCAAGGGGAGGAGGTTGAAGGATGAGGAGGAGGTGAAGGAGAAGGAGGGGTGCAGGAGGAGGATGAGAGGAGGGGAGGTGAAGTAGAAGGCAGGATCACAAGGGAGGAGGAGGAAGAAGGGGTATACCCTCCCCTCAGTACCCTTCCCTCCTCCTCCTCAAGAGCTGCGCTCCAATTCGGCGTTACAGGGACTTGTAAACGGCTTTCATTTTTTTCTTGGTTGATAAATACGTTTTAAAATATATAGTCATTAAATATGAAATGTGTTGAAAGCTTTGTAATACTCCTACCCAACACTTGCTAAATTTCTATGGCCCCATCTTCCCCACATGAACAAGACCATCTCTCTTCTATTTTCCGACACTAACGGTGATGCTGACCGGGTACGGTGTTCTATTGTGGCCGAAACGTAACTTGAAGAGTCAGGAATCGCAGAGAACGCAGAAGACAAAACTCAATTGAAAAATTAATGTACCCTACATGACGTCATGATGCAGGTGACTCGAAAGAGGGTATCAGAATCAGGAGTACCACAATCGTTAATTTGTTTCATTTATTTTACACCAACACGTATCGCACGGTGACAAAAATAGTTTCCTCTTCCTAATGCTATAAGTGGGTGACATCATTCGGCCCATACGCTAAAATATTTTACACTCTTAGGGGTGTAAAAGGCTGTTCGAGTGGCTTACACACACTCCAAAACCATTTCAGCACCCTTACTTCAACATAATACACCCTTTTTGATCATAAGATAGCGTTCTGCTGCGTTTGACACCCTTTATTAGAAAGAGTGTGAAAAAGCTTGGAAGAAGCTGAAGTGAGGCGAACACACATTCACCGCAATGACATCCGCTTTAGCGAGGTTTTCTAAGCGACGGTCTTGAATGAGTCAAGCCTCCACCAATGTTCTTCACTGAAGACACATTTCTTGACCTTAAATATACTATGCATTAAGCGACATATTTACAAGAACAAAGCAACCGAACAGAACGAAAGCAAATGTAAATGTGGGTCTTTGAATTGTCGAGCATATATAAGGCAGTGAAGCAGTCACCAGGTGATGAATCCACTCTCGTGCGTGATCTATTTCGTCTGTACTTGCTGTTTTTGTGCGTGTGTGAGAACCGTGTGTGGTGTTTGTTTTTTTGCAAACTTTCTGCTCGTAAAATCTTCCTAGGATGCTGCTAACATCTCAAAAATCTTTTCTATATTTTGGGCGTCCGCAAGCACTCTAACGCTGTTTCAAAGATTTACACCCATGGGGTGTTGCTGCAACACCCTATTGGTGTCAAAACAACACACTTGGGGTGGTACATCAATACTCTAAGGATGTTATAGACTTAGTTTGTAAAGTCTGAAAATCAACACAGCGCCTTTTGAACGGCCTTGCCAAAGAGCTCGGGAATTAACACGGGGGATGTCATGAAAGAGATGCGTTGATTGGTTGGTTCCTTAATGTTTGGCTTTTTGTTGAACCCTAATACGCATACCTCTACCACAAACCCTATTTGCTCCGTACAATTAACGTGTAGAGCGGAAAGAAGATTTTTCAATCCTTGAAAAATAACTTTTAGGCACCTGCTGGTAACATAAAGGAGTCGGCAGGTCTGAGGTAGCTGTCTATGGTAGAAGGGAACCTGGTCACAGCAGCACAAGGCATACGTCTTTTGCTTGACGTCGTGAACAGCACGTGACTGGTCTAAACCTGTCACGCGACATTCTCTGTCACGTGACAGGTCGTGCTTTTCTTAGCTTGTTGGACGTTCGAGACGCGCAACGGTGGTACGGTTGGTGTCACTATGGCTCATTGTTATGTACGCTACTTAGAAAAAGTAATTATTTTGCGATTACGGCCACTTTTCATTACGAATAGTTCAATTACTATTACGATTCCTATGATACAAACGTAGTTCTTAAAATTGTACATTACTTTGAAAAAGTAAATCAATTACATAGCAATTACGTTTTTTTTTCGAGAGCTGGAATACCGTGCTTGCAGTCTGATACTTCAATACTGCTATCCTGAGATCTCTAACTTGAATTACTGTGTCATGAAATTGAAAAACAGCCTGCTCGCATTGGTAACGGCTCAAGTTCTCATTTATGGTGCAGAGATCAGACGCTCCCAAGGTTACTAAAACACTTATTTGGGAAACTCACCCTTGGAACCTGGGCCGCTAGCGTCCACCGAGACCGAGCTAAATATGATAACAGCGCCTCCCTTTAGCGACGAGTCAAAACTTAAAAGTTGCTTTATATAGCTACTGCGAGATGGCCTACGTTATGGCGCCACTGGCCCTTCCGCGACTCCCCTGAACCAGTACGAGCAGCCGTGCAGTTCCCGGAGTGGCCGCTGCAAGATAAATGGCGGCGTTGCGATAGCGTTTAGTTCGGTTCTGGAGTACGGATCGAAGCCACTTTTTTCAAAACAGGTTCCGTATACTTTCAAAACAGGTTCCGTATGAGATGGCTAGACGATATTCGTAGATATCCGACGATTAGGTGACGCTGTTGTGACCGTTCTGTTTTGTGCTGTTCTGTGGTATTTCTGTGGCGGACGACTGTTCTGCTGCAGGCTGCTCTCCTGATTCACAGGTCACGGTAGTTTTATCCGCCAGAAGTTGGGTCGCCGCGACGATAAGGACACTCGCTTCAACTTTCTTCCAGGACATCTACACTCTAAAAGGGTTTGTGCGTCTACTTTCACGCACACAACACTTGGAGAGCCAATCACCGCAACTTACGGAGGCAGCTCAGCGAATGACAACGCCGAAACATATGTTTCGGCGTTTCTACCCTCTGAAACATATGTTTCGGAGGGTAGAAAAGCTGATCAACTTGATTGTCCTATTGTTTTTTCTTTACAGTTTTCGGTGTGCCATCTGTCGGTCCAGGCTGGAGCGGATCCCCCACAAAACTGCGCCTCACAAAAGAGCATTTTCGGAAGCGAGTCATCTGCCTCCTCATCACACGCCTCGTAAATATTTTGGACTGTAGCGCAATGGCTCGCGTTTCCTCCCCGTTGTGTCTTGAAACTTCTTGCGTACATTTTTGTATAATCCGCCAGTGTACGGAAGCCGGATCCTATCTCTCTTCTCATCTCACACCTTGACCTTGTAAACATTTCAATCGAAAACAGAATGAGGCTCGGTGTGTTAAAAAAAATGAATATCCCACTACTCACTTAGTGGCTTTTTGTTGCTTAAAACCAAAGCTATGCTGCTTCAAAACAAGCAGCAACACATGTTGCGTAAGAGCCAAGGGAGTAAAGAAATCTGAGTCTCGCAAGTTCACCTACGAGCTGTACAAGCACGCTCTAGAGACGAAAACTTTGCACAGAGTGACGCAGTATTTGATTGCTCGAAAACTTAACGAGAACAAAAGCATCGTGGTCGAAAAGATTGCTCTGAATCCGTTCGACAACAAGCGATACATTTGCAGCGACGGGATTACGACGTTTCCCGTTTAGACACAAGAGCGATCTGCCTCCTCACCACACGCCATGTAAATATTTTGGACTGTGACGCAGTTGCTCGCGTTTCCCACCGCGGTGTGTGTTGAAAACTTCTTGTGTACATTTTTGTATAATCCGCCAGTGTACGGAAGCCGGAGTCTATTTCTCTTCTCGTCTCACACCCTGACCTTGTAAATATATTTTTGACTTGTATCGCGCGCGTTGCTTTGTTATTCAACAACTTTTTTTTTTGCCTCGGATGTGTCTTGAAACTGCTTGTGTTGTACATTTTTGTGTAAAGTGTTTCCAGTGGTTTCACCTGTCGCGTAGAGTGATTTTAAAAGCCGTATCTGTATCTATAAGTGTGCGTGATTTTAGAGCGAATGATAATAAAAAACATGCAACATCATATCTGTCTCGTCTTTAGCGCGTATGAATGTGACCACGCTCCGATCCATTTCCCACAACACACTCCGTTCAGCAGCTGCAGATGACGCTAAAATTAACGAGAGATGACGTGAGCGCGAGAGTTGACGCCATCTACCAAGCTGGCGCTAACATTATCGAGAGATGTCGCGTGATAATGCTTCACGTCAGCTAAGAGATTCAGGTGCGCGCCACTTCTCAAAATAAGGTATGTACAGCTTACCATGTGCGGTAAGCGCACGGCAGGGTAACTTGAATGCTTTACGCTGTGTCAAGATGTATAGCACGGCCTGTGAACTTCAAACTTTTACGCCAGCCAAAATTTAGCGGTATCCAGCGGGTGCTAAGGGAATCTTCAGATGACGGCCGAATTTAGCGGGTCGAAGCTTTTACCACCAGATGTCAGCAATTATTTGGCGATTAGCACTTCAAAGTTCTAACGCTAGATGGTGTCTATTAGAAAAAAAACAATTCACTGGGTCCAGCGCGGTCTGTGAGTTTCCGAGACTTTGCCCCACCGTTTAGCAGGTCCACTTCAAAGATTTACGCTGGACCAATATGTAACACGGTCCGCCAGCTTCAAAGTTTAACCGTCACCTCACGCCCAAATTTTGCGGCTGAAGCTAATTGGACCGTCACATGACTTCCAAAGTTTATAGCGAGTCGAAGCTTTTACCACCAGATGGCACCCAATTTGAATGAGGATCACTTCAAAGTCTGAACACTATATGGCGTCTATTCCCAAAATTCGCTGGGGCTTTGCAAAGTTTTTGCGAGCTGGCCCCAAATTTTAACAGGGTCGCTTTAAAACTTTACGCAGGACCAACATCAATCACGGTCCGCGAGCTTCAAAATTTTACATTCACCTCAATCTCACTTTAGCGGGACCCAGCTGCTGCTATTTGGGACTGTCACGTGACGCCGATTATCAGCGGGTCGAAGACCCCAAATGCTAAGGGGGCACCACGAGGCTACGAGTCCGCGAACACCGTTTGAATCGCGCGCCCGAAATCACATGATAGTAAGACGAGCAACGTCACACAACCACGGTCACATGACCTGCGGCGGAGCCTTTTTTAGCGATTAAAATGCATTTACCACGCAGCGATTCAAATTCAAAACACGTGACCATCATGTGACCGGAGCTCAGCGCCCTCTGTTGGATGCAGCATGAAGCCTGTGTGACATCACGTGAGCGCCCTCTTTCGGACACAGCTCGAACCCTGTGCGACATCAGCTGAGCGCCATCTGTCGTACGCAGCTCGAACCCTGTGCGACATCACGTGGTTGTTATCAGGAATTGCACACACACACACACACGAACAACTAAGACAAATTAAGCGGTCTGGGAAGCACTGTGCTTGTAGCTCATCGGGTAGAGTGTCGGGCTGCTGTACGCAAGGTCGACAGGTCGAGTCCCACTCGCCCGCGCAGCCCTTTTAATCGAATAAAATGCATTTACCGCGCAGCGATTCAAATCACGTGACCATCATGTAACCGCAGCGCAGCGCCCTCCCTCGGATGCAACACAAACCCTGTGCGACATCACGTGAGCGCCATCTGTCGTACGCAGCTCGAACCCTGTGCGACACATGCTGCGTCATGTGACCGCAGCGCAGCGCCCTCCCTCGGATGCAGCACAAACCCTGTGCGACATCACGTGAGCGCCATCTGTCGGACGCAGCTCGAACTCCATCACAGGTAAGACGCCCTGAGCGCCCTGTGTGACATCACGTGGTTGTTATCATGAATTGCACACACACACGAACAACTAACACAAGTTAAGCGGTCTGGGAAGCAATGTGCTTGTAGCTCAGGGGATAGAGCGTCGGGCTGCTGTGGAGAGGTCGAGTCCCCGTCGCCCGCAGAGCTTTTTTAAATCGAATAAAATGTGCATTTACCGCCCAGCGATTCAAATAATGTCACGTGACAATATTGTTACGTGACCGTCACGTGACATACTGTCACGTGCTGTCATCGCATGACATACGGTCACGTGACAGCGCAGTCACCATGACGCTGCGTCACGGTCACATGACGCAGCATGGCACATGATGCGCATGTGACCGCGTCAGGTGACCGCGGTCACATGACGCAGCACAAACCCTGTGCGACATCACGTGAGCGCCATCTGTCGGACGCAGCTCGAACCCATCACAGGTAAGACGCCCTGAGCGCCCTGTGTGACATCACGTGGTTGTTATCAGGTGATGACCTCAACACCTGGCTTGCGGTTTGCGGTTTGAGGTGTGGGGTTTGCGGTGTGAGGTCATGACGTGACCTCACACCTATACCGAGCACGTGACGCGAGGGCGGGACCTCGCTGAGCTCCGATTGGTCACTGAATAATGCCCTGTGGGCGGGGCCATCGATGCCCACGGCCTGTCATTGGTCACTGGGATGGGAGAGAGGAAAGGGCCCCGCCCTACTGCGCTGTGATTGGTTGGATTGGGTTTGGCTCCGCCCTCCTGCGCTGTGATTGGTCGGATCGGGTTAGGCCCTGCCCTGCTGGGCGTTTGTTTACAAGTTGGCCAAACTGGTACATGTTTCCTACTACTGCGCTGTGCATGACGTCGTTGTTAGTGGATCTGCTACCCGCCCCGAGCGGCAAACGCCTTAAAGTTCGTACAGAGACGCCGCAAAGCGACAGACGCGTCCGTCTAGTCGCAAACCGCTACACGACTTGCTGGGCTGCAATGCTGACGCAAGTTATAGGCGCTGCGGTTCGGATCCACTAGTGCTGACGTTTGGGGGATGGGAAGGCAGGCCTTGTCCTCTTGCTGGTATTTTACGAGGACGTTAGCATGCTTCCGACAGTTTATTAAAAACCCCGTCGAATGCGGAATGGATACCAACATTTGAGCAGTCGGCGACGCTCAGACGTTTCTGATGCAGCCAACGTTTATGCTTTTAAATACGATAGTGTTTAAAAACATTAAAAAGACATAAAATAGACGAATCGGGCGCGAAAGCTAACGATTAAATACCTACACACTAGCGATGGGTCTGAGATTAGTCCAGTGGAAAAGAGTGCGAATTAAGCAGAAAGAAAAATACGGGACGTAAAAGTGCTTGAGTAATCAGCTTTAGCAATGTGCAGCTCACAAAAAAAAATGATTTTATAAAAAATCATTTGTTTAATAATGCACCAGAAAGCTCTTCACTGTTTGGGGACAGAACCTGAGTTAAATCAAATCAAATTTGAGAGTTTTGCGCGCCAAACCGACGAAGGGCTTCTGGCCCGTCCCAACGGAGGACTAAGGATTAATGTCGACCACTTAGAGATCATTTGACGTGCAACCGAAATCTGAGTTCCACGGCGCCTTCTCCGCGATAAGCCTAGGTCCGTCAGATTGCGGGCACCTCGACCGAGGTTCGAACCCATCGCTTGGGGAAACGCATAGCAACGGCGCTCTGCCTCGGACGTGCAGCGAGACGTCTTCGCCAGGATGTGAGTGTTAAATACGACTATATATACGGCTGAATTTCAAGATATAGCCACATATGCGCCGCATGCCATAGTGATAGCGAGATGCTAGAACCTGGATGGCTTTTAGGTACGTGAGGCTTTGTCCAGCTCTCCATTAAAGGGGAACGGATTTCGCGAGGGCGCTGGGCTCTGCTGGCGAGGATGGAAGAACAGTGGAACAAAAAACTATAATCACCAAAAGATAGTTTTGATGATTTTTGGAAAATGCCTAGGGACACGGAATAATGCACAAAATTGATGGGTCAGTCACCCTTTGAAAAGCACGTGGTAACATTTACTCGTGAGTTAGTCATCCTTTGAATCAGTCAGTCGCACAGGACGTACGGCCGTCTTTTATGATGGGGAAAAACATTTATGATTTGAACCCGAGAAACAGTACAATCATATTATTTACTCACAAAACAAAAGGGACCGTACATGGCTTTGCCGGTAACAGAAGGGTGACTAACCCAAAGCTGCAAGCTGCGGCTTGTTTACACGGGATATGTTCGGAAGGGTTCTAACCAAAACGTGCGAGATTTACATAAGAGCAACGACTGTTGAAATAAATATTTGATCGTCACCATTTAAGGTTCCGGTTCCATGGCGGTCATCTTGAATGGCTACGAGACTGTTTTTAATTTATTAAAATAAATGCCAAAATACGTGCTCAATGTAGCTTTGCTAACATACTTGCTGCGTTATTTGGGATTCTAGGACAAGCTAATAAAGGCGTAAGTCAATTAAATTATTAAGGAGTAAATGTTACCACGTGCTTCTTATTTTTATTGTCGAACATTATTCCGAGATTGACGTGTATACCTTGAATTCATTATTACAACAAAAACAGCGACGATATATCTTTTTTATTTATTATGCGTTTCTTCAATAAAAAAAATCGGTGCTGCTAATTACTGATGGTTAAGAAAAATATGAAACAATTTTTTAGAAACCCTATCGTCCCCTTTTCTATTACACAGGGTTTTATATATTATCGAATACACAACTTTATAACATATACAGAATTTATAAAAAAAATTAAAGGGGTGTGGCGTACATATTTCTAGGTTAGATAGCACAATGCACCACCCAATACAAAAGGTAGAGTCAGTATTATGCATTCATTGATACATCGTATGATCGATGACAGACGTTTGCTGGAAGCGTTCTGGTCTTCTCAATGTCTCGCAAGAAAGGGTTGTCTTCACAGCAGCTCTCAAGGAAACAGCCTTCCGCTAGGGACAGAGAAACAAGGTGGGCTCATATTACTACGACCAAGGCGTTTCTCTCAAATGTATCAACAGAATATGGTCAATAGAAGAAATCTCCGAAGGAAAGCACCGCAGGAAAAGCCCCGTTTTCAGTCACACTCCCTCCAGCCAAAAGACCGGGAGGCAGCGGTTCTCAAACACCTCTTGCTCGCCAGCGTGATATACCCAATTGCACCATAATAAAAATGCATAACTTATTTCCTTCGGTAGCAAAAGGACAAGAAACAAAACAAACAAAAAACAAAAGTGCGCAGCATCGTTGGCAGCGCAAGCGTGTCTGACACACGCATGTACATGGTTCAAACCCCGCGGGTCAGATCTTTTTATTCGCCAATCGTTACTCTTCTGGAAGAGTCCAGTTTCTTCTCAACAACTGACTCGTTTTTCGAAAGTTCGCGCCTCTAGTAACTGCAGCGCCACTTCTCCGAGTCCAGCATTCTTTGGCCACGTCCTCCGAGTATGTATTGGACACGATGACTGCGTCAGCATTCGGCGTGAGCTCGGCATGACTCGGCTCAGCTCGTAGCAAAAACGAGTGCTGCGTCAGCGGTCGGCGAGGACTCGGATCCAATTACACGCTTCGATCCCTATGGATAGATGAATGGATGTTAATGGCTATACCTTTTGCAACGGTCGGTAGCTTGCGCCACCTATATTAAAAATGGCGACCACCAATGTGCTTGGCGGACGTTTGAAGAGGGTTTAATAGACCCTTTTCAACCATCTTTAAACATAATGCCTTTGTGAAAGCAGCTATAACTCACTGCTTTGGGTCAGTCAACCTTTGTATTAGTCAGTTGCGCAGGACGTACGGTCCTTTTTCATGAGGACGGAAAACACATTTATGATTTGAACCCGACGAACAGTACAATCATAATATTTACTCAAAAAAAGAAAGGAATTATACACGTCCTTTGTCGGTGACAGAGGGGTGACTGACCCAAAGCAGCGAGCTACGGCTGTTTTTTTTATTTTTCTCTTTTTACGCAGGTTATATTTGGGAAGGTTCTTACCATATCGTGCGACATTTACATAAGATGAATCATTAGTGAAATAAATATTTCATCAGCAGCATTCAAGGTGCAGGTTTTACGGCAGCCATATTGAATGTCTACTAGACGGGTTTTAATATATTAAAGTAAATAAAAAATACATGCTTAATGGAGCTTTGCTAAAAAAAATTATATATTCTTTGGGATTCTAGCACAAGCTATAAAATCGCGAGCCAATTAGATAGTAAACGGGAGATCTTAATACGTGCGTGTCATTTTATTTCTCGAACGTTAGTTTTAAGACGGACAGTTACCCCGCGTACTCACTGTTACAAGAAAAAAGAAACACAACGAGAGCTCTTTTTGTTCTAAAGTGCTTTTGTTAAAAAAAGTGAAAGCCGTTTATAACTCCCTGTAACGCCGAATTAGAGCGCAGCTCTTGAGGAGGAGGAGGGAAGCGTACGGGGGATGGAGTCACGTGACGTCACTGATGACGTCATCAATGATGATGACCATGACGATGCGGATGCCGATGATGTCATCAGTGACGTCACTGATGACGTCATCAGTGATGATGACGATGACGATGCGGATGCCGATGACGTCTTCAGTGACGTCACTGATGAAGTCATCGGCATCCGTATTGTCATCGTCATCACGTGACCTCGGGGGTCAAGTGACCAGGGGGCCACGTGACCTGGGGCCACGTGACCTGGGGACCACGTGACCTGGGGGTCACGGGACCGGGGTCAGTGACCTCGGGGGGGAGGTCACTGACCTCGGGGCGTCACGTGACCTCGGGGGTCACGTAACCTGGGGGGTCACGTGACCTCGGGCGGTTACGCCGACGGCGACGGCGACGCCGCACTAGCCGGAAACGAGCGCCTAAGAGCTGCGCTCTAAAAAAAATAGTGCTGATAAATACTTATTTTGTGCGCACAGTATGAAACAATTCCTTTTAGAAACACTCTCGTCTATTTTTTTTATTAAACAGTGTGTTTGTTTGTGTTCTGTTCTGTTCTTAGTGGATACAGATTTTTTTTAAATACATTGAAATCTACATAAATGTTTTCTGCGTGAGTGAGTCCTTTGGCCTGGCAGACATTACGTCCAAGACAACGCAAACTAATAAATGACTAATTAACAAAAACTTACAAGATATATTTTGAATCAGACCGTCTGGGCCACATGTTTATATCGAAGAAATGAAGGCAATCAATGTTGGACGCGAGCCCCGTTTCTAAATATCCTGGATCAAGTGCCCATTCGTGTTATTAATTTACAATTTTGTTTTCTGGAAATCTGTCAATACCGAAATAAAACGCGCGATGCCCGCCGGAAGGACAACCCTAGATTGACGCTGGAGGGTCACGTGTTAATGATGCAATTTGCGTCCCTATTTTGCGTCACAGTGCGCCGGAGCTGATTCCAGTCGGTGCTTCGCGGCTGGAGAAAGAAAAGCGATAAGCCACCTTTCTGGCTGCGACAAGTTGCTTTGCTTGCTGCTCGATATCAATAAAAAAGGTTTTCATCATGGGCGCGGGGCAAACTAAAAAACAACCTGAACATAAACTACTCAACAAAAAGTAAATGCTTCGACGCGCAGTGGCACAAAAGCGACGCCAATTTCGCCATTAACAGGTGACCCTCCGGCGTGAAAACGAGGGTTGTCCTTCAGACAGGCATTGCGGGTTTGGTTTCTGTACTGACGGATTTCCAGAACAAAATTTGACAGTGAATAACCCGAACTGAGTGCTCGATCCAGGATTTTGAAAAAGGTGGGTTGGTCTTCCAGATTTATTGCCTTCATTTACTCAATATTGCTGCGCGCGAAGCTTGCAAAGTAGGCAGCGAGCGCGTGGCCTAACGGTTATAGCGCCTGCCTCCCACGCGAAAAGCCAGGGTTCGATTCCTGGCCGCGGGGACGCCTTTTTGGTGACATCTAATGTAATGTTCTGGTAAATTCGAGAACTCTGTTGCATGTTCGAGGTTAGAATGTTCTATGCGCGAACCTTCTACGCCGATTGTTCGAGAAGCCCACGCGTGTACAAAAGGGGCTCCGCGTGGCGAGCCGCAGTCAGTTTCGCCCCAGCGTTCGACTCTGCTCTTTCGCCGACTTCGACGCCCGCGACGCTCTGCTGTTATCTTTTGTTTCCTTCTTTATTTTTGGGCACAAGTTCGCCCCATTAAACGTTTCAGTTTACTTCAGTTATTCCGTCGCCTCATCACTTGTCATTCGTGACATTTTGGTGGAGGTGCGGGGTACCGCATGCCCCTGCCGCGTACCCTCCAAGGGCCCGCAGTGCAAGTCCGACGCCAAGCCCACGAAGAACCAACGAAAGCACCACCGAGATCCGGCTCAGTCGTCGCACCCAAGGCCTACACCCGGAATTCGGACTTCTGCCGCCCAAGACTAAGCAGCTACCGAAGCCGACGATGAACTCCACGGCCCAGTCGACGGAAAACCCCCAAGCAGCACCGTCCTACATCTTCCTGCCTGTGGTTCCCCGTGTGCCGACGCCATTCCACGGTGAAATCTACGAGGATATAGAAGACTGGCTGCAGCACTACGAACGTGTGGCCCGCTACAACGCGTGGACGGCAGAACAGCGCCTCCAAAACATTTACTTCGCACTGGAGGGAACGGCAAGACAATGGTTTGAGAACCACGAGGCTGCCCTTACGACGTGGGAGACATGCGTGGAGGAACTAAAGCGCACCTTCAGAAACCAACACCGACGTCAACGAGCCGAGGACATCCTTCAAAGAAGATGCCAAGGTCTGAACGAGAGCGTGACAAGCTTCACTGAAGATGTCCTGCGCCTGTGCGCCCGTGCCGACCCTGGAGCCGCCGAAGACAAGAAGCTACGCGTCCTCATGAGAGGCGTGAAAAGCGAGATTTTTGGCGGTCTCGTTCGCAACCCACCGGCGACCGTGGATGAATTTGTTGCTGAGGCAACTAACATTGAACGAGCGCTGTCGGCCAGGGCGGGTCATTATCAGAGACTCGCCGGCGTAGCTGCCACCTCATCCCTTCCATCTTCCCTCCCTGACCTCGGCGAAGTTGGCATCGAGAACCTTCGGGAGGTCATTCGGGATGTGGTTCGAGAAGAACTGAAGCGGTTGCTCCCTTCTCCAGAACGACCTGCCGCTGTTTCAATCGCCGAGGCTGTTCGCGAGGAGGTACACCGGGCCCTCTTGCCAGAGGTCTCCGTCGCAGTAGCCCCCGAACAGCCGGTCCTGACCTACGCCGCCGCCGCCAAGAGAGAACCTCCCGTCACAGGACACTACCAGCCAGCTTCCAGACGTGAGGCACCGGCGCCGAAGTATGCTCCACGCCCAGAGCAGCGGGGTGCGAGGAAGACCGACGTTTGGAGGACGGCCGACCTACGCCCGCTGTGTTACCACTGCGGGGAAGCTGACCATGTGTACCGCCGATGCCCATACCGACGACTCGGGCTGCGCGGGTTCCACCCGAACGACCCGCGCCCCCGTCATGGTGAACGTCCCAGCGAGATCGACGAGTACCTGCGACGACCCCAGTCCCCCGAGCCTGCGTCCCGCCGAGAGTTCCGGTCGCCGTCGCCGCGACGTCCAGCTTCGCCGATGCACCGACCCCGACGTGAAAGCCTGTCGCCCATCGCTCCTCGCCGGGGAAACTAGGCGCGGCAACCCCTGGAGGTGGAGTTGCCGAAGACGACCGACGTAAAGAGCCTCCAAGAACGACGGAGCGCTCCCACTCTCCCGACGCTACACATCACAACGACGCTCTTGCATCGGTGTCCAACAACCTAAACGTTATTATCGACGGCCACGACGCATCGGCACTCGTGGACACCGGAGCAGACTACTCAGTCATGAGTGGGAGGCTCTCTCGCCGCCTGCGAAAAGTTACGACGCCCTGGGGAGGACCACAAATTCGAACCGCCGGAGGACACCTCATCACGCCTGTCGGAAGTTGCACTGCTCGCGTCGAAATTCACGGCGAAACGTGCCCTGTGAAATTCGTCGTTCTACAAGACTGCTCTAGAGATGTCATTCTCGGCATGGACTTTCTGTGTGAATACGGCGCCGTCATCGACCTGGGTGAGAACAGATTGACGCTACGGAAGCCTGTTCCGCCTTCAGAGAAACCCCAAACAGCGTCAGCCGCCGTCCGAGTCGCCGCCGACCACGTGAACCTGCCGCCGCGATCAAGTGTTTTCGTACCCGTCGTGACCAATACAGCTACCTGCGGCGAAGTTGTCCTGGAAGGCAACCTTCAATTGCTCCTGGGGAGAGGAATCGGCGTTGCAAGAGGAGTGGCCGAACTTCAGGATGGACGCACCGTGGTGCTCGTGACGAACTTCCGACAAGAAACACAACACCTCACGAGAGGTGCCGCTGTGGGCCACGTCGAGGAACTTCAAAACTCCGCCGAAATCGCCGCGATCGCTGACGAATCATCGCCACCTCAGCAAGACATTGCACCGCCAGCGCAGCTCGACATCGACCCGAAGCTTCCAGGCCCGAAACGACGACAGCTGACTGACCTCCTCGCCGAATACAGCGACTGCTTCGCGAAGTCATCGAAGGTGCGCCAAACCGCCGTTGCGAAGCATCGCATCGTTACCGAGGACGACGCGCTCCCTGTGCACCGATCGCCGTACAGAGTCTCCGTAAAAGAAAGGGAGGTCATTCAAGAGCAAGTGCAAGAAATGCTGAACGACGACATCATCCAGCCTTCAAGCAGTCCGTGGGCCTCTCCAGTCGTGCTTGTCAAGAAGAAGGACGGAACGCTTAGGTTCTGCGTGGACTACCGGCAGCTGAACGCGGTGACGAAGAAAGACGTCTATCCACTCCCCCGCATTGACGACACGTTAGACCGGCTGCGCCACTCTCGATACTTTTCATCGATGGACCTGAAGAGCGGCTACTGGCAGATCGAAGTCGATGAGCGGGACCGAGAGAAGACAGCTTTCGTCACGCCGGATGGACTGTACGAGTTCAAGGTGATGCCCTTCGGCCTATGCACGGCGCCAGCCACTTTCCAGCGTGTCATGGACACTGTACTGGCAGGACTGAAGTGGCAGAGCTGTCTCGTCTACCTTGACGACGTCGTAGTGTTTTCAAGTGACTTCGACGAGCACTTGCGACGTCTCCGAGCTGTTCTCCAAGCCATAAAGACCGCCGGACTCACCCTCAAGCCGTCAAAGTGCCGGTTCGCCTATGATGAACTGAAATTCCTAGGTCACGTGGTTAGTAACGAAGGCGTTCGTCCAGACCCCGAGAAGACTCACGCCGTCGCGGCATTTGCGGCGCCCACAGACAAGAAGGCAGTACGAAGATTCCTTGGTCTTTGTGCCTACTATCGACGCTTCGTTCGGGATTTCGCAAGGATTTCCGCACCGCTCACTAAACTCACGAAGGACGCCGAGAAGTTCGAATGGGCCGAGGAGCAGCAGCACGCATTCGACGAGCTGAAGCAACGACTCCAGACTCCTCCTGTTCTTGGACACTTCGATCAAAACGCGGAAACCGAGATTCATACGGACGCAAGTAACGAAGGACTTGGCGCGGTACTGGTTCAAGTGCAAGAAGGCACCGAGCGAGTCATCGCCTACGCAAGTCGAACACTGTCCAAAGCGGAGAGAAATTACTCCACGACTGAAAAGGAATGTCTTGCGGTCGTCTGGGCAATCACGAAGTTTCGCCCGTACTTGTACGGGAGCCCTTTCCGCGTTGTCACGGACCACCACTCGCTCTGCTGGCTTGCGAACTTAAAGGACCCGTCAGGACGTCTCGCTCGATGGAGTCTCCGACTGCAGGAGTTCAACATGACTGTAGTCTACAAGTCAGGCCGCAAGCACAGCGACGCCGATTGCCTGTCCAGAGCCCCTCTCGAGACATCTCCCGGTAGCAGCGACGACGATGACGACGAGTGTTTCCTAGGCGCAGTGAACACGGACGACATGGCGCGACGTCAAAGAGACGATCCTGAGTTGCGCGCGCTAATCGAGCACCTCGAAGGACGAGGGGGTACTGTACCCCGTGTCTTCTCGAGAGCCCTGCCGACTTTCGTCCTCCGACAAGGTGTACTTTACAAGGAGAACTTCGGAGACAACAGCACGCCGTGGCTGCTGGTAATCCCTACCGACCTCAGACCGGAGATCTTCCAAGCCTGCCACGACGACCCGACGTCCGGACACCTTGGTTACAGCCGTACGCTGGCCCGAATTCGTGAAAGGTATTATTGGCCCAAGCTGCCGAAGACCGTTCACTTCTATACACGGTCGTGCCACGAGTGCCAGCGACGCAAGAAACCGCCGACGAAGCCGGCAGGTCTCCTGCAGCCGATTGCTCCCCCGAGTGCACCGTTCCAGCAGATCGGAATGGATCTGCTTGGTCCTTTCCCACCATCGACGCAAGGAAACAGATGGATTATCGTCGCCACAGACTATCTCACGCGTTACGCCGAAACGAAAGCACTTCCTGCAGGGACTGCTGTGGAAGTCGCCAAGTTTTTTATCGAGTCCATCGTCCTCCGGCACGGCGCCCCCGAAGTTCTGATCTCAGACCGAGGATCATCGTTCATGGCCCAGCTGACGCAAGAAATCCTTCGTCTCAGCCACACCAGCCATCGGCGCACCACTGCGTACCACCCCCAGACCAACGGGCTGACGGAGAGACTTAACAAGACCATCGCCGACATGATCTCTATGTACGTCGACGTGGAGCACAAGACATGGGACGAGGTGTTGCCGTACGTCACATTTGCCTACAACACGGCCGTGCAAGAGACCACCGGGGTGACACCCTTCCAACTGGTTCATGGTCGCAAAGTAACGACAATGCTGGACGCGATGTTACCCCACGAACCGGCTGTCGACGGAAGCGACGACGCCCAGGTGGTTGCCCAACGGGCAGAAGAAGTCCGTCAGCTCGCCAGACTCCGGATTCAAGCCCAACAACGAATCGACACTGGCCGCTACAACCTTCGCCGTCGGGACGTCCACTTCCAGCCCGGAGACAGGGTATGGGTCTGGACTCCCATTCGTCGCCGTGGTCTCAGCGAGAAACTCCTGAAACGGTATTTCGGACCCTACAAAGTGCTTCGTCGACTCGGGGATCTGAACTACGAGGTGATGCCCGACGGAACACGGACTTCATCACGCCGCCCTCCACGACCAGAAGTCGTCCACGTCGTGCGCATGAAGCCGTACTACGCTCGATAGGACTGTGGACCTTATGTGTTCCAGATGACTATTTTACCGTTATTTTTTGTTTGTTTGTTTGTTTCCTTTATTTTGTTTTGTGCTGCATCGGGGCGATGCACTTTTTAAAGGGGGAGTAATGCCGCGCGCGAAGCTTGCAAAGTAGGCAGCGAGCGCGTGGCCTAACGGTTATAGCGCCTGCCTCCCACGCGAAAAGCCAGGGTTCGATTCCTGGCCGCGGGGACGCCTTTTTGGTGACATCTAATGTAATGTTCTGGTAAATTCGAGAACTCTGTTGCATGTTCGAGGTTAGAATGTTCTATGCGCGAACCTTCTACGCCGATTGTTCGAGAAGCCCACGCGTGTACATAAGGGGCTCCGCGTGGCGAGCCGCAGTCAGTTTCGCCCCAGCGTTCGACTCTGCTCTTTCGCCGACTTCGACGCCCGCGACGCTCTGCTGTTATCTTTTGTTTCCTTTCTTTATTGTTTGGGCACAAGTTCGCCCCATTAAACGTTTCAGTTTACTCAGTTATTCCGTCGCCTCATCACTTGTCATTCGTGACAATAGTAACATGTGCCATAAAACGTGCAATCATATAAGTAATTAGTAAATTTTTGTGAATTAGTCATCTATTAGTTTCACTCTCTCTTGAACATTATGTCCGGGGTGCCGTATAACTCACTCGTGCAGACCGCATCCGTGCAGACTTCACGGCTTTTTGTAGAAATATTTCTATTCGATAAACAAAAAAACAACAACAAAAAACACGCTGTATTACCCAGTACCCGGTGTTAGATAATTACCCTGGTTGCGTTAATACAGAAAGAAAACAAGTTAGAAGCATGTGGAATTCTTACTTCTTCATTAACTAATTAAATGATAAACCAATGACTAACAACTCACTGTTGTATTTCGTCTTCTCCACCTTTGCGCATTTGCCACACCCGTTATTTTGTTTTTGTTGATAGGTAAAACACCTCTTTCATGCATAGCGTTTATAGAGGGGCTGCTAACACAATTTTCGTTCAGCTGTAGAAGTAGACGAAGAAATACAACACTGAGCTGATAGGCAGCACTGAATCATTGAGCCATTTTTACTAGTGTGCGTGTTTGAGTGGGAATCGTACCTGTATCCGCGCCTGGTTGTATGGACGTCTTGAGCGTACAGGCTTCGCCATATCCTGCGCTTGGCAATATAATCATCTTCTTCCTTCATCAGCCTCAAGAAGGCCGCCATCATGTTGGCAGACGTGCCAAACACTGACTAGATATGATTGGATTTCCTTGGCTGTCTCTTTGTAAAGGGTGATCACTGTGTAGAGACCAAATGTAGGTCCTACACATTTATTTACACTATTTACACTCTACAATATCTAACGCTATGAGGGATATCTTCGGTACCCGCCGAGATCGTCGGCCGTGCTGCACGCACAGTCGAGTGTCGCGCGCTACCCGACCTTGCGCTCCTCTTCTTCTCTTCTTGGCGCTCGGCGCCTACAATACTCTCCCTCCCTCTCTCTCTCCCGCGTTCCCAGCATGACCGTAAGATGGTGGTAAGCACCACGTCACTTGACGACGCGGAGCTAGGAGTGAATCGGCTGTGCTTGTTTGGTTGCGGTGAATAATAGTCGTCGTGTTTGGCGGAGAGTTTGATTGTCTAGATCCAAACTGACCGGAGTCTCTGCGGTTGTTTTCGGAATAAGCAGAGCTGGGTCTGTTGGATTCTTGAGGTGCTTGTTTGCATTGGAGGTGTTCTGTGTAGGTTTGATCAGATCGAGGGGATCGGTGTGAGGTGAGGCAGTGGTGATCAGTGGTCGGTCGAGCGGGAATGGTGGAAACCTGAATGGCATGGTTCGGATTACAAAGCGGTTCTTGATGAGCGGGTTTCAGGCGGTCAATGGAGACGGTTTCTGGGCGTCCATTGTAGTCGATTGTAAAAGTCTTGGCTTCTCTTGTAAGCACCTTATGCGGCCCGGTGTATGGTTGTTGAAGCGATCTTTTAGAGCCGTCCCTGCGTAGAAATACGTGGCTGCACGTGTCAAGGTCGTTCGATACGTACACTGGAGCTCGTGCTTGCTTACGGGGTGATGTGGGTCGGAGATTTCGCATTATCGTTCGCAGCTGATTGGCATATGTCATGGGATCAGGAGCTGGCTCTTCCATACCAGATGTGAAAAATTCTCCGGGTAGGCGTAGGGTACAGCCGTATACCAACTCGGCTGGACTGTAGCCGAGGTCTTGCTTCAAAGCAGCCCGAAGTCCAAGGAGGACGATTGGCAAGCTTGTGTTCCAGTTATTTGGGTTGGATTGTGCCATCAGCGCCGCTTTCAATGAGCGATGAAAACGTTCGACGAGACCATTTGCGGAAGGGTGGTAGGCGGTCGTTCGTATTCGTTTTGTTCCCAAGAGTGATAGAAGTTGTCGGAAGAGCGCGGATTCGAATTGACGTCCCCGGTCCGTTGTGAGAGTAGATGGGATGCCGAATCGGGACACCCATCCTTGAACGAAAGTGCGTGCCACGGTGTCTGCTCGGATATCTTGAATGGGAAATGCCTCTGGCCAGCGGGTGAACCGATCCACGCATGTAAGAAGATATCGGTAGCCCTCAGATGGTGGTAGGGGTCCCACGATATCGATGTGGATGTGGTCGAAGCGCTTTCTCGTGGTTGGAAATGCCTGTAGCGGTGCAGAAGTGTGACGTTGGACCTTCGATTTTTGGCAGTGAATGCAGGTTCGAGTCCAGCTTCGGACATCTTTGTTGATTCCGGGCCAGAGGAAGCGTTCAGTCATTAGATGTTGAGTGGCACGAATACCGGGATGAGATAAGCCGTGTACGGAGTCGAAAACTTGCCTTCGAAAGTTAGCAGGTATGAATGGTCTTGGTGTACCGGTCGAGACGTCGCAGACTACTCCTGTGGTGGATGAAGGTAAAGTAATCTCCTCGAAGGCAAGCCGACCAGGGAATTCGCGTAGATGTTTAAGTTCTTGGTCCTGCTGCTGTGCAAGGCTTATTGCGTCATAGTCGACAGCAGGAGGGAAACCAAGTCCGCAGGAAATTGGAGTGCTCCGGGACAAAGCGTCAGCAACAGGATTGTCGATGCCTCTGACATGGCGGATGTCGGTCGTATATTCGGCAATATAAGCCAAGTGCCGTGTTTCGCGAGGTGAGTGTGCGTCTGTGCCATTTTGTAGAGCATACGTGAGGGGCTTGTGGTCTGTGAGCACGAAGAACTCTGTTCCTTGAAGAAAATTTCGAAAATGGCTGATTGAAGTGTATATTGCTAACAGCTCACGTCCGAAAGTGCTGTAACGTTGTTCTGCCGACGTCAGTTGTCTTGAAAAGAAAGCAATTGGCTTCCAGACAGTGCCGATTAGTTGTTGTAAGACTGCTCCTGCGGCGACGTCGGAGGCGTCTACCATGATGTTAGTTGGAGTGTTGTGCTGGGGATGTGACAGAAGCGTCGCATTTGCTAGTTCCAGCTTCGCTCGGCTGAAAGCTTGTTCTGCGATCGGTGTCCACTGCACAGGAGACGAGGGTGTCTTGGTCCCTTTCAGCAGACAAGTGAGGGGCAACAGAATCTCAGCGCTCTGGGGAACAAATCGCCGATAAAAGTTCACCAGTCCAAGGAACTCGCGAAGGTGGCGGATGGTTGTGGGTGTTGGGAAATTGCTGATCGCCAGCACTTTACTTGGAAGGGGCCGTATGCCGTGTTGATCTACTTCATGGCCTAGAAATTCTAGATGTGATGCCCCGAGTTGGCATTTTCCTTTGTTGATGTTAACACCATAATCGGCGAGGCGCTGGAAAAGTAGTCGCAGATGTTGGATGTGTTCAGTCTCGTTTCGACTGAAGATTAGGAGATCATCGACATAGGCAAAGCAGAAAGGCAATCCTCTGAGGACGGTGTCGATGAACCTTTGGAAGGTTTGGGCGGCATTTCTGAGTCCGAAGGGCATTCGAAGGTACTCAAACAGCCCAAACGGTGTCGTGATGGCCGTCTTAGCAACATCTGCCGGTTCTACCGGTATCTGGTGGTAGGCCTTAACGAGATCTATTTTCGAAAAAATGGTTGAGCCGTGAAGGGATAGCGAAAAGTCCTGGATGTGTGGTATCGGATACCTGTCTGGTAGTGTGGCGTTGTTTAGGGCACGGTAGTCGCCGCAAGGTCGCCAGTCTCCGGGCTCTTTTTTATGTACCATATGCAGAGGCGAGGCCCATGGACTCGAAGAAGGACGAATGATGCCCAATTCCAGCATGTGTTCGAACTCTGCCTTGGCGATCTTTAGACGTTCTGGAGCAAGTCGTCGTGGTCGAGCATAGGTGGGAGCACCCGTCGTTACGATATGGTGGGTCACGTCATGTGGTACGGGTCGGGAAAAGGTGTTGGGACATGTTAGACACTTGAACTCGTTGAGAAGGTTGTCGTAGGGTGAAAGAGGAGGGTCAGGGATGATCGACGGAAGAAGTGACGACTTCATTTCAATGCCTTGCACAGTCAAGCGAGCGGTGTCATCTATTAGCTGAAGATGAAGCATGTCTACCAGGAGATCGTAGTGACGAAGGAAGTCTGCGCCGAGTATCGGGTAAGAGACAGCCGCGACGAGAAATATCCATCGGAAGGTTCGGCGAAGCCCTATGTCGAGGGTGAGGGAAGATTCGCCATAAGTTGGAATAGGTGTCTTATTGGCTGCCTCTAGTGTACATGGCTGTCTCTTGCTCGGGGATATGCTAGGCGGCGCGGGGAGAATGCTCACTTCGGCACCCGTGTCTACCAGAAATCGTAGTTTAGAGTTTTTGTCTGTGACAAAAAACAGGCGGGAGGTAGAGTGAGCGCTCCGACTAGCCGCCTCTAGTGGCGCGCTGGGCCGTTTTCCGACGCCGTACATGGAGCTCGATATTTTTGTGCTTTGTTCCCAAACTTCCAGTGGTACCAGCAGATACCTGGTGGAGGGGATGCGGGTCGTGGTGGGGAACGTCCAAACTGTGAAGAACGAGACCTTGAACGCTGGCGAGATCTAGATGGAGCAGCGGTCATGAGTGCGGCCACTTGCGTTGTCAACTGGTTGATCTGCATCCGCAGGTCCTCGATGACATCTGGGACCAGAGGTTTTCTTGTGTCGCTGTTCTCTTGCTGCGACCTGCTAACTAGCCAGAGAGTCTGTAGCAACCGTTGATATAGCCGGTGAGGCTACCTCAACGACTCTGTCCGCGAGCTCTGCCAAAGCTTCGATGGTGATGTTCGTTGTTGGTGCTAGCACCATCCTGACAGTCGCCGGTAGCCGCTGGAGAAAGAGCTCTCGAAGAAGCGAAGGGTCAAATGTCGTAGAAGAGTCACCAAGCAGTTGCTGGAGGCGTCGAAGCATCTGGGATGGCGTTTTATCGCCAAGTTCTTCCGTTGTCAGCAGTTTCTGTAGTCGTCGTTGTTCGGAAATGGACGTTCTTCTCACCAGTTCCGCTTTGAGGGTGTCGTACGGGTTCTGATTTGGTGGCTTGAGAATAAGGTCCCGGACCTCTGTTGCGACTTCTGGTGACAAAACTGCAATGACTTGATGGAACTTCGTCAGTTGTCCCGTGATCTTTGCTGCGGAAAACTGAGCCTCCACTTGAGCGAACCATAGAAGGGGGTCAGATGGCCAAAACTGTGGGAGTCGAAGACGAACCGCACCGACATCTCCGCTGGGTTGTCCAGTAGCCATGTCTCGTATGAGGGCGGCGGAAACGCTGAAGAATGCGTGCCTTGCCGGGTCACCAAATATGTAGAGACCAAATGTAGGTCCTACACATTTATTTACACTATTTACACTTTACAATATCTAACGCTATGAGGGATATCTTCGGTACCCACCGAGATCGTCGGCCGTGCTGCACGCTCAGTCGAGTGTCGCGCGCTACCCGACCTTGCGCTCCTCTTCTTCTCTTCTTGGCGCTCGGCGCCTACAACTGATTTTTGGATTCTGGATCTTTAGTCAGTTGGCTCCTCTGCCACTCGCACTTCTGTGGTCATCTACGTCCAAGACTGGAGTTAGGTCCGTTCACTGATCTCTATATCTATTTGCTGGATCGCGTTCACCCGCTCCGCGAATGCGGCCACTGGCGGCCATCTTTCCGGTAGAGTTATATTAACTCTAGCCAATGTACAGCTGGTGCGGCCACTATCATCCATCCATGGTAGACAGCATTGTGGCAGTTGTGGTGGCAGCCTGCCATAAAAATAGCGTGGGTGATATTTCGTTCTTAATTCAAATTGTTCGACGAAACATATTGTTAAAACCCGGCGTGAACGGTAACCCGATCTTTGAGGACCCGTTAAAAATTTAACGAAATCGCAGCACTGGGAAAAAGCAGCACAGCACGCATCGAAAGTCGCATCGATACAAGCATCGAAAGTAGATGCGTGTACGGCGTCTGCTTTCGATGCGAGCTGCGCTGCTTTCGCCGGGTGCTGCGCTTTCGTAGAACTTTCGCCGGGTCCTCAAGTATGGGGCTACCGTTCACGCCAAGTTTCAAGAATCTGCTTCGTCGGACAACTTCAATCAAGCACGAAATATCACCCACGGTACAGTGTACTAGACCTACGGCTATTTTTATGGCAGCCTGCCGCCACAGCGCTGTCGGCCATATTACTATGATAGCTAGAAATAATATAACTCTACCATAAAGATGGCCGACCGTGGCCGCATTCCCGTCCATAGGCGGAGCTGGTCAAACGCGATCAAGCAAATAGACATAGAGATTAATGAGTCCGTTCCGCACGTACCTAAGATGATGACACCTACAATGGGATAATGATAGTGATCAGAGTTGCCACACTGAATTTAGAAAAGTAATATGACGTTCCTGTTTATGTTACACACCAATACGTTGACCGTCAAGGTGTGGCTAAAAAAGGATTTTGATGTTCCGTGGACGGTTGATTGTTTTTTATGCAAGGAACCTGAGACTATTCTGCATGTAAACAATTTTGCATTGATACCATATTTTCCTGGGACGTGCTCCAGCGCACACTAAAAAAGGAGCTGTGTAGCACCCCGTCTGGCATTCGTTTTTTGAAAGGGATTAACGATGACAACGTGCTATTTGATAAGCTTTTTTTCTTTTGGGGCTTTGTAGTTTTTGGCGCTCACGCATGGCAGTACGAGATGCCGACCCCACTGCCAAAGAAGTTAGTTTATAAATCTTCTCTCTTGATAAGCAGGTTGAGAGTGTTTCATCCACGCGCGATCCTAAGCCTGAAAGGCTAGGACTTTGTGAAGCGCTTTTGGAAATGAGATGCAATAAAGAAAGAAAAATAGGAATCCTGCTCGTGGCCTAACGGTTATCGCGCTTGTCGCCCACGGAAAAAGCTAAGGTTCGATGCCTGACCGCGGGTACACATTTTTGTTAACTCTGTAATGGGATATTCTGGTAAATTCGAGAGCCCTGTTGCTGATTCCAGGTTAGAATGTTTTACGCGCCGAAGCTTCGATGTCGATTGTTCCAGAAGCCCACGGCTGTACAAAAGGGCTCCGCGTGGCAAGTCGCGGTCAGTCTCGCCCCAGCGTTCGAACATGTTTTTTCGCCGCCTGCGGCGCTAGCCTTTTTCGATTTTGTTTTGAGCACAAGTTTGCACCAATAAACGCTTAGCTTCTTCAGTTATCGCCTCATCAATTGTCACTCGTGACAATATTACTTCGTAGTTTTAAAAGTTGTCCAGTACACTGTATCGTTGGTTCTACACAATAATATACATATTTGTATCACAAAATAAAGGAAAAATGATATAACACACCAACACAGCCGTGAGCATGCCCAAGTCGAGACCAGCCAATTTGATCCCACCATATGGCTACGAGTTCATTAGCGCCTTTTATCCGCCGCTAACGTAAGCCTCGCGAGGAATTCACGAAAAACCGGCGATCGGAATTACAAGTTCTACGCCGGTTCAATGTGCCAATGGTTTTTTCAGCGCCTCAAAAATTAGCACAACTTTGCCCCTGCGTAAACCAGGCAAGCAGTAGAAAGATGTCATGTACGGTTAAGCATGTCAACAAGTTCGTGGATTGCGTTGTGGGTGTCATCTACAAAATTCCATTGTCATGCGGACGGGTTTATATAGGACAATCGGGACGGTGCGTCAATGAGAGAATGCGTGAGCATGCAAATTCCCTGCGGTCAATGACAGGAGGCCACTTATACATTGCAGAGACTGCCAGTGTCATCCCATCTTCCAAGATACCTTAATCATTGGCAGGGGGCGCACAAAAGTGCAAAGAGAGGTGCTGGAGGCGCATGCTATCGAAAAAGCTGGCGCGGGGCACTGCGTCAGCCAGCCTTCGGTCTATCTGCACAAAAAAGAGATCGATTTTATAGATGCATGGTAAGCGATACGCCATTGGTTGTTTCGGCGTCGGTTGGCTGTGTGGTGTTTTCTTGTTTGAGCCGTTTTTAATAAAACTTCAGTTGATAGTCAGCGCTTGTCCTATGCACTTCTCTCGTTGTCTTCGTCTTTTTGCGCGCTGTTTCTAAATTTTCAAAGTTCCACGCGTTCTCGACTGTCCTGAAGATCAATTTGTTTGCCCTGTGTGTTTTCGACAAGCTGAAAAAAAAAGAAACTCGCTTTGGGAATTGTGCCCTGCAGAAATATACTTTCCCGGTCACTTGACACCAAAGCCAGGACAAGGACCGGCTTGGTTGTTGTGAGAACGATGGGTCGCTGGGTTAGCTCGTAGGCCGCGATGGCACTGTCGTCGCGCTGCTTGAGTTTTGAAGTTTACGAGCAATACGAAGAAAAAATTGGGTTAAAGTAAACCCTAAACTCACGCTCTAAAAAGGCAGTTAAAAATAAATTGCGAATGAAATAAGACCATCGTCACGCGGCCAAAAAATGCAGAAAAGATAAGATGACCCTTGAATCTTCATCACAACAAGGAGCCATCAAGTGTCGCCGCTCCTTTTTTTGGGAGCTTTCAATTTGGCACGAAGCCATCACATATCACCAGTTTCGTGCACGTTGCTCTAAAAAAGGAGTCGATGGAAATTACAATTACTTTTCGTTAAAAAATTATGAAATCAACTTGATTACTTGAGACAATAAAAATGTAATTGGCCGTTGCTTCAAAAGTAACCCCTACTGTCCCGATTAGCTGATATTTTTAAATCCGCAAATATTTGTACCGGCTTAGAACGGCTATTTTGTGCTTTCCTTTATCAGATTAGAATCACCGAACTCTTATCGACTCATCTTCTTAATCAACCAATTTGGGTAAACTGTCTTCCCTCCTCAGACTTGGTTCGAGGATCCCTGGGTTGGAAACTTTTAGCACTTCCAAAAATGTTGAGATCGCTCGGGCGATTACTTAGTAATTAATTTATTCAAATTATTACGAAATGACTGCAAAATGTAGTTGATTACAATGAATTTGTGTCTTGAAACGAGTTCCGTACTTGCTCGACATGACACAATTTGGCTTGAATTCTCACATGACTAATAATAATAATAATAATATTAATAATAATTATTTGCATACAAAAATCTGATCCTGGGTGGCGTACACGGCTGTGCAGAAAGGTTAAAACCCGTACGCGTGTGCGCCTGCCAGCCCGCCACCCAGGATTTGAGAGAAAAAAATTGTGAGCTTGCTTTAGTACAGCAGCTCCCGAAAACGAGGGCGGAGTTCGGATACCCCGCCACTCTCGGTTCCGGATCAATGTTGGGCTGCGATATGTTCTTTGTTTTCATCGACGTTGCCGCGTTGAAGCCATTCTTTCATGTTTTAATGTTCCCGAGCCGCTTCGCATCTTCCCCTTCAATCTACATGGACCTCTTTTTAAAACGAGACTCATTGTTTAGAAAACAGTGACGTAAGGCGCCCAAGCTTCGACGCTAAACATAAAACTTCAAAACTGAGCACGGGTTCAGACCGTAAGCACGCCATGTGCCGCTACGGCATTATAAATGACAGCAATACGGCGCTGCCGCCGATGAAAAGGACAAAAAGAAATATATAACAATCAGTACTCGTTCTAGACAAAAAATGCTCAGAGGGCATGCGAGCTGGTGCATATTGTCAGAACAGGAGCAATTCATACCAGAAAATCTAAAAGAAAAAAAGGCTTATTTTTAATGATTTTATGTCGCTTCTAAGTTGTAGCTCAGAATCACTCGTCGCTTTTCCGGTCGAAATGACGGCGTCAGATGCGATCCTATCATTATTGTGCACCTTGTTGTACTCTCAATAAAGCGGACATCTAGAAATAACCATGGCAACGCTCGTCCAGTTCTATTTTACACCACTTATTTTCTAATCGGCACCTAAGTGGATCGTGCTGAAAAACGAAAAAGAAACACCAAACATCAACGAGAGCAGCCAACTGGGTCTACCGTCGGGAAGGAGAGGGTGATGCAATCAACTCAGTAATTCAAGTTCATGGTACGAGGGTCCACGGAGCGCACTTTTGTTTAAGGGATATATTTAGTTCCATCGAACATGCTTCATGCGATGTGTCATCCGCGAAATCTTGTGCCGACTCGCATCGCAGTGAGAAAGCTGTTCTTAGACACGAACACTCAACTCTTATTTTAAATGTCATCACACTTTGTAAATTTATGTGGCAGCCGAACAGGAAATAGCTCTTTTCTGAAAATCATGTTAGCTCTGGAGTGTTCTATCCAATTCACCCGGAGTGTTTTCAAACCAGAAGTCGTTTTACTGGTGACCGTCATCACAGCAACTTTATTGCCAAGAGGAGTAAGCGCAGGCAAGCCGGATGAGGTGTTCACCTTAAATTCTTTCATTTCATCGGACTTATTCGACCAGTTCTTGTCATCATTCAACCCAGAAAACAGGCACCTGGACATATTTGTGCAGCCGCAGTGTCTCGTAGAAAATATGACGATGTTCACGACTTTCTTGAAACCTTTGTTACATACAGTGACACTCTGGACTCACAAAAAATTTCAGTTTCACTCATGCGGGGGTGACATTTGCCATTACTTTAGACGAAGTTACGTTCCGATTTTATATTTTGCATGTAATAATGATTTTAAATCGAAATATTTAGCCGAAATCATAGCAAACAATTATTACATGACAGCGCAAATAATTGCGGAAGGAATGACGTTGAAACCGAGTTTGCGTGGTTCATACCGGAGCGCTCCACTTATGCCAGAATTTCATAACGCGAGTGGAAATTTCGAAATAACGCTGCGTAATGGAACTGCACACATTCAAGACGAATTTCGAGTTCAGCCCTTGAGAACCATGCTCAACGATTTAAAAGACTCAACTTTTTGCGGCAAGGAAAGGTTGTGTCGTACTCGCAATAGAAGAACTTGCACTAAATGTGGCAAACATGAAAGCGCATCTCTCCCAAAACAGCTGCCTCTTAATGCAAGCAAAATGTTTGTATTTTGCGACAGAGAATATTATGTTGAGCACCCAGCCATCGACGTTACAATTAAACTTTTGAAACATCGCTTATCGCATCTACAAATCGGCAAGTTTGGTTCTACAATTCGTGAGAGAATATCCAGTTCCCTAATAGCACTTTCCAATGAACCCACAAATCCTGATGGGGACACCAACGTTGTACAGTACATCACCCAGATTGGTTTCTCATTTTTTGTTCCAAGACCAGAACGCGTTTTGAAAGAAGCTGTTCTCGTCTTGCCGTTTTCATGGGAAATATGGATCGGGCTGCTGATATCCTGTGTGTTTTGTGTCTTGACCATTGTCTCAATCAACAAGGTTTTATACACGAACACGCAGGACATGTTCACCTTTTTATCTCCTATTTTGGCTTCGCTTCTGCAACAAAGTGTTCGTTTCCACAGCGTGCTTCTTGGGACTCAGTCATCCCGACTCGTTGTTTGTCTCATCATGTTGACGCTTTTCATTATTTCCACAATTTTCAAAGGTCGGGTCACGTCGCTTCTTACTTCTTTGCCGTTCCAGACCAAACCTCTACAGTTCATCTCATTAGTCGATATTATGAAGAAAAATTACCGTCTTTGTTATTTTAATCACAATGCTCCTTTCGCATACGACTACGAGGGCCTAGCGGATCACAACGATTTCTTCAATTTCGTCATGGAGAGTTTACAGTGCTCCGCAACTGGGCACAGTGGAGACCATTTGAAATCTATGAAGATTACAAACGACAAAAAATACACCTTCTTAATTTCCACAGTACGCCTGGAGCTTTTTGAAGCTCTAAGACGAGAGCTACTTGGAAGAGGTTACGTCGAAGATCTTGATCTCGTGCTGACGCACCTCACAGGACCCGAATTAAGACGATCATCTGTGTACCTGGCAGACGTCAAGGGCACCCTGAGTCGTGGATTTGAGACCGGGCTCTACAGAAGGTCTGAGTCACTGAGCAAATTCAAGGCCGCATACCTTCGAGCGAACAATGCTATGCCCGTTCCGGAAGCAGTGCTCAGCCTTAGCGACCTTAGACCTTTATTTTTGATCTGGTGCTTCGGAATAATTTTGTCTGTGCTTGTAATCTTTATGGAGCTCAACCTTTATTGTTCAGTGTGGAGGTGTTCTAAAAAGATCATGTTTTCGTTATATCTGAAGATTTCTTTACTTTATCGTGCATCTCAAAAAAAGGATGTTAAATCCAATGGACAAGGTCAAATATTTGCTACTTAATGTAGAGCGCTTCATGCAGAGATCATTCATGCGAAAAAGCATCGCAACGTATCAGGTGTCTGACCTTATGCTGGATATATATTCGCATGAGAAGCAAATAATCACGGACTCTATTTTGAACATCAATAGAGGCGACGTCCACCGAGTCTGCGGTGTATTCCGTCAACTGTTCACCACTCAGGCTCATAAATCTGAAAACCTACAAAACAGAGTCGTGTAATATTTTTCTTAGATGTGCTCCTAAACCCTTCAGACCCCTTACACTCCAAGAGTTGTTTAAAAGTGTCGTGTGACTTTGTCATTGGAATTCCCCCAACCGTGTTTTCCGATTTACATTTCCAAACATTTACGTCTACTGCATTTTAACCTTCATTGTAACGCAATGTACAAGGTCTGCAATTACGGCAATAATAGGTTTCATGATTAATATAAAACTAAGGTTCGGCCTTTAATTATATTCCTATTTTATTTCCCCAGAACGGTAGCTCCATGTATCTATATATGTTCCTTAGAAATGGACGTTGGCGCATTGTGAAAACGAGCATTTTTAGAGCGTCGTAGCAACAAATTCGTTGTTGCCTTTTGATGCACACACATGGTACTTGCTTACCCAATGCAGGCATTGTAAAATCAAGAAAACGATTTTATTAGACGGAGGTCCACTCTCTTCCTGTTCGAGTCACACACAAGTTATTTTGGTGATATCACGTAGATTGAAAAATGTATCTCTTTTTCAGTATTTCTCACTCCGTTCTACAAACTACTCCTGTACACACCTTCCTGTGGCAGCCTCGAATCATGAGATTTACAGTCCGTGTCCATAGTTTTGAGAGTGTACATCAGTGTTACCCGACCGGAATGGGCTGTAGGGTTTCTTCTCTTAGGGGGCTCTGGCAGCCTGCATAAAGGCAAAGGACGATACACGAAATACAAAGAAGACGTTAGCAAAGTGCGCTTTCTGCATAGCCTTGGACCTCGCGGAATGAAGAGAGAGGTGCTCGCACTTTCCGACAAGGGCGTCTGCTTCCTGGCTGCGCTCATTGCATGCTGGTCACGATTGCATGTGATTGTCTAATCGTTCTACAAACAATGGTGCCGGAGGTTGGTGTCGGTATGGTCCCCGCAACATCCTCCATACGAAATCATTATCGTGCGAAGAGCTGTTATGGGGCCGTGGCGACACTCTAGTCGAGAGTCGCAATGTTAAACCAGAAGGAACATAAAAAAATCTATCCTCCAGACATCGGCGGCGGCATCATTGTGCGTCTTTTGGATGGCGGAAGCGTTTGTCTTCTTGTCGTTTTACATCCTCTACACTGGTGATTTTAGAGCGTTTACGGCCTGGAACGTCGTAAGCTTTTCGCGTTCATGTGTGTGCTGATGTTCGAGTTATTCCTGGGGTGTAGTTTTTGTGTTTGTTTGTGTGGGCGTGTGGCTCTGTCAGAAAAACGAATATTTTCACTGGATTCCGACAGTTCATCAAACGGGCTAGGCCCAGCTTTTCTAAGACTTTATTCGATACGTGTGGTTTAAAAACCATATTGCACTGTTGCTGTTTCTCGGCGAGAAAGACATCTTCTTCTATTCTTTCGGCAGAATAATTTGGTGATATTTTACTCTCTGTGAAATCGCGTAGTGTTGAGGATGATAGTGCCCGAGGACAGCGTGTCTTTTTTTTCTGTTCTGTCCTCCAAGTCTGATATCTGTATAGTAGAAAAAAGTAAAGCTGGTGTACATCCAAGATTGTACTTCTTCTTACTGCTTCTTGCTCGGGGAAATCCGAGCAAGAGCAGACGCTAGTGCTTGTTGACCTGCGATGAAAAACAGGGCTTAGTACAATATTTTGGCATTGACTCTGGCCGTAAACATGTTCAGATAAAAAATAAAATGAAAGTTAGGGGCCACATAAAGCTGGTTAAAGGAGAAAACAAAAATTGGGAGGTTTATCAAAATAAAATTCTGCATCCCTAGCGGCTCTCGCGAAGTGCCTGCTGGGCTATTGCCCAATCTCCACACCCCAACATGGCGGAAACAAGCCGCACGCCAGGCGGCGCCAGCATCATCCTGCGTGCTAAGTGTTTCTAACCCCACCGTCGATAAGGAAGTTGTGCATTATTATTCGTTCGCATGTAAAGCACGAGTAAACGACCGGGCTATCTTTACCAAATCTTTGATCTCGACAATAGATCAGCGTCCCTATAGCGAATGTTGAGTCGCCGGCGCACTTGATGCCGCGGTTTTGTCGTTATGTGAGCGCATCCTGGAAATACTACATAGGCATCTCGGGGAAAGACAAGGCAGAACATTTCGTGATCTAAGCTGTATCAGATAACTGTATTAATGAACAAGTCTTCACCAAGAAAGTCGTAAACGTAGAAAAATGTTCGAACAGCAGTAGAGGCTTTATTACACGACGTTTCGGGAAGAGACTTCCCTTCTTCAAGTGTGCAGAAAATACAGTTGCAAAGCGTTTTTAGAGAGACCAGAGGAGAGGAGGAACATTGGAGAAAGCGAAAGAAAAAGGTCATATAAATAACAGTATAAGCAAAAACACTTGAGGATGAAAAAACTACGTTCCAACAAAACACACATATAAAAAAGTGGTAGTTTTAAGGGGAACATGGTCGCGGCACTCGTTAGCGAAACCAAGAAAATATATCAGAGGCAACGGCTTCCGTCACGTTACAGTTAGAGCTCCAGATCCAGAAAAATAACAACATACAGGGGTCAAGTCGAGTGAGCCTAAGCCAGTATAACGCCGAAGGAAACGGAGGTCATAAACAAGCCCGAAGTGTGTGTAAACGGACACCAGAAATGTCACACGTGGGTGGCACCGCTCAACAGAATACCGAGAAAACTCCTTAAAACGCCTCCCAGCTCAATATCCCCCTCCCCGCAGAAAAAAAGAAAAAGAAAGAGAAGAGGGAAGTTAGCGGGCGACGTCCCCACATCCCAATGTTTCTAGCTCTCCCCTCAAAGAGCTTTAGCTCTCCCCCGCTCTCCTCTGCGATGGGAGAGGTGGTTAGCTTGCAGTATACTAAAAACTAAAAACCTACAACAGTCTATATAAGTTTCCTTTTGAAATGTTCATACCAAGCGGTTAGGGTTTTAAATTTAGATATATAAAAGGAAACTTTATTTTTGCGCGTAATATCATTTTTGAAACTACTTTCCACTACGATAATTTTTAGGTGCGTATTAATATCGTGGTCGTCGGAGTTAAAGTGTTTAGCGACTGGTGTTTGTCCTTTATTTACGATGTCAGTCTTATGGCCATAAAATCGCTCTTTCATAGAATTTTTAGTTTCTCCTACGTATTGCTTCTTACACTGCGTGCAGTTAATATTATATATCACGTCAGCGGTTTTGCAGTCGATATGCTGTTTAATATTTACGTATAAATCTGATGCGTAGTTCGAAATGCTTTCAGCGGTCAAAACGAACGGGCAAAGTCGGCAAGGACTGCTGAGGCAAGGACCACAACCACCGCATGAATTGGGTTTTCTTATATACGAGGAACATAACATCCTCCCAAGATTCCGATGCTTACGGAATGTGACAAATGGTGATTCGGGAAATATTTTCTTAAGTTTATCGTCTGCATGTAGGATGTTTAAATGGCGTTTCAATATGGAATTCAGGCTTGATGGGTTCGAATAGTAGTTTATAACCAACGGCACCCTTGTTTCGTTGGAGTGACGCTGTCGTCTGGATTCAAGGAGTGTGCTACGTTCCAGAGCGGATGCCTTTCTCGTGGCGTCGTCGAGAATAGATGCAGGCTATTTTCGTTTGAATAGTGTGTTCTCGGTTAGTTCGGCAACGATATTTTTTAGTTCAAGATCTAGACGTTTGATTACCGTTAGGCTCTCTTTAATTAGAATCTTTAAAAGTTGCATGGAGGTGGCCTCGAGAGTGGTGTCCCAGTTCTTGGTATTATCTGAATTTCTAAAATTAAACGACGGTTGAATAGAGAGGGCTAGTCCCTTTGGTATCACAGTCTGATCAATGCAGTCCCTGTAGAAAGAATAATGTGAAACATACCTTAATTTCTTGTCTATAAGTATCTTGGTGTTCATATCACTAACAACCTTTCATGAAACATTCATATTGAATATATAATTAAAAACGCTAACCGCATGTTGGGCGTTCTAAAAAGGAACTTCTCTTTTGCTCACTGTCCTGAAAACTACTTCTTTACAAATCATTGGGCCGCAGTAAACTTGAGTATTCTTCCGCTATCTGGGACCCCGGTGTAACGCTTGCACTATCATTAGAAGCTGCTCAAAACCGTTCTGTTCTATTCATACAACATAACTATCATCGCACATCTAGCGTAACAGCAATGAAAACTACCCTAAGCTTGCCTGACCTCTCCCTACGTAGAAAAATATCTCGTCTATGTTTATTTCATAAAATTTACCACCACAATGCAAATATTCGTCAGCATTTGTTAAAGAACCATCATACGTCTCATCACGTTTCGACCATCAAAATAAAGTTGGCATCCCTCAGTGTCGCACCTCAAGCTTTCATCAGTCTTTCGTACCCATGACATCACTGGACTGGAATCGCCTTCCCGCACCTGTTGCCAGCATAGCCGAGAGTGCCGGATTCAAAGCTGCACTTTGCGAATATTTTTTTGGATTTTGGTTGAGTGTTTTATTTTAACAATGTTCTGTTTTTGGATTTTTATGCTTACCTGCCTAATTACTGTTTGTATTTGTGTGCAATTAGATGTGTGTGTCCACTCCCTCTATAATGCCTTCGGGCCCTGAGGGAATGAATAAATAAATAAATAAATAAATAAATAAGTTTCCGAACACGAAGAAACAAAGGGGTAAAAATCTGGCCACCATATTGTCACCGAGGCAGACGTCGCACCGGATACACACCTTCCATCCAACACAACGCCCACTGACCTTCCCCCTGTGCCTCCCAAGCCGAGTACCTCACGGGATCCACCAGCTCAACGCGACAGCCCCCGCCGACCTCACCGAATTCGGCAGAACAAGTCGCACAAGTTAGCTTGGTGACAATATGGCGGCCAGACTTTTACCCCTTTGTTTCTTCGTGTGCGGAAACTTATAGACAAGAAATTAAGGTGTGTTTCACATTATTCTTTCTACAGGGACTACATTGATCAGAATGTGATACCAAAGGGACTAGCCCTCTCTATTCAACCGTCGTTTAATTTTAGAAATTCAGATCATACCAAGAACTGGGACACCACTCTCGAGGCCACCTCCATGCAACTTTTAAGGATTCTAATTAAAGAGAGCCTAACTGGAATCAAACATCTAGATCTTGAACTAAAAACTATCGTTGCCGAACTAACCGAGGAGGAGATAAGTGACCTTAACGTATTTGCAGATAAAAAGCTTTATCAGTTGCAGATTTATAAGGCAAAAAAAGCGCACCGTGATGGCCTTTCCCTGTCAAAGGTTAACAACGATAATATATGCCTTCCCTGAACGGTGTGTCACATGTGACTAGTAGTCCTATTGAAACAAGTGATTGTGCAGTAATTAACCTATCTGATACTCCTCTGACCTCTACGGAGTGTTCAATTTTATCTAGAGGCTTAAGTTTCGTACCCACCCCACATGCAGCAAAAGAATTTGAACTTTTAGATGATCTACAGCAGTTCTCTCGGCGGTTACACCTTCAAACGTATTTTAATGGAAAAGAAGGATGGAATAAGACTAGGGGTCTTGATAGCACAACACCAACTTTCAAGTTGAAGTCACACTGGACCCCAGACTCAAGCAAGACCAGCGTCTACATAGATAATTATGTACAAGCTATACGAAATGATATTTTTAATTCGCTTGCTAAAGCAACCACAAAGAGGGGTAATTTGTCTAGACCGGAACAACAGGTCTTCAATAATTTGAAGTCCAGGAAGGACGTCATTATTCGTCCTGCAGATAAGGGTGGTGGTGTTGTAATTATGAACAGGGCCGACTACATGCGGGAGGCATTGACCCAGCTTGAAACCCTAAATTTTTATCTACGTCTACCCGACGATCCTACACAGCGGTTTAGTATTATAATTAACAGACCACTCGAAGATCTGCGTAATTCCAATAGAATTACGGCGATCAATATAATTATCTTCAGTCAAAAAACGCTCATCCAGGTGTCTCCTATATGCTCATCAAGGTTCACAAGCCCAACAATCCAGGGAGGCCCATTATATCAGGCATAGGCACACCAACCGAACGAATTTCAAAATTTGTAGACCACGCGATTAAACATATACCCCCTACTACAATCTTACGTAAAGGAAACCACACACTTTCTTAATCTTATCGACCATATGAACGGATCCGGCTTAATATCACAGCAGAGCATTGTAGTTACTATCGATGTGAGCTCTTTGTACAATAAAATCCCACATAATGAGGGACTGGCAGCCATGGAAGAATTCCTCTCTCTCTACCCTTCGTCTCTCGCAGACAGTAGCTGTATTCTGCGTTGATTGGAATTAACTTTAGACTGCAATACCTTTATGTTCGATGATGATCATTATTTGCAAATTCAAGGCGCGGCCATGGGGTCGAGAATGTCCCCAAATTACGCTAATATTTTTATAGGCAAGTTTGAGGAGACCTTTGTGTGGACATACGCCAAGATTCCCGCCATATATCTTCGGTGTATTGACGATATATTT
>JAZHYW010001284.1:0-125063 GCA_037355805.1 Ixodes ricinus
ACAGATTTAATCGTGACACTAGACGCGGTGCCGTTGAGCACCATTAAACATAAAAACACATAATGAAAGCACGACCACAATAAGGTTGATATCGCGCTCAAGTGTGATTCTTCGTGGTAACAAATTACGTGATCACCTGCAAAAAATAAATAATATAAAGGTATGCACTTGGAGATGGGATAACGCTCCAGACCGCGACCTAAATTATTTAGTCGACATACTGTTTTTCTGTTTTTATTTGTAGGTACTTTTATAAACTTTGATCTTCATTTGGCTTCTATGGGTGCTGTGTGCCAAATTGAGCCTCCACCCTCACTTGGAGTTGGGATTCATACGTGACCTGGATGAGGAAATAATAAAACTAGAATGTCAGCCGAATTTCGCACAAGATTTTTATCTTCGCTTTGTTTTGTGTGAATTTACTCTTTTTTGCCTTCTGCGGGGAGACTTTGGAAAAGGAATGAGGGAGGTAAACGCAGCTTCGTTGCCTTACCCTGGGGAGCCAATTAGGCAAGAGCGGTAAATTGGGAAACCCAGGCTCTCCCCGCAGGTCGGGTGGACAGTTTTGCTCCATGTGCCTCTGAACTCGCTTGCGTGGCAGATTTGTTCGTGCTGTTTGCAGGGTGGTAGTGCCCTCATTCCTATTCCCCCATCTCCTGACTGCGTCTTTCACGAAGTCACGTGTTCTGCGTTTGCCTTGAGGAGCGAGTCGTTCAACTCTCCTCACAGGGTTGTTTAACTTAGTCAACCTGGCTTCATTTTTCTTTGTTTGGTTTAGGCGGAAACAGTTTTAGAAGCATGGTGGACGATAATCCTTTCTGAGGCAGGATGGCGTGGGTGTTATAACAAAAGGGTGAATTAAATTGCAGCTTATTTGCGCTTCGCCAGGCTGACGTTTAGGATGCAACCAAGGTACTCGCCGAGAGATGTCTCTTCGTGAATGCACTTGTTTGAGCTGTTAATTCATCAGTTAATGTTGACAGCTGGGTTGATCCTCTGGAAGAAATTCCGCTCTAAAATAATTACGTACGATTTTTATGCACAATGGTATTAACTCATTGGTTACTGTGTCTTTTTGTAACATTTCCTGATTGGGAAACAAAATAGTTTGTAACAGTATGTCTGCAATTTCGTTATATCGGTCATTTATTTCTAAAATTTTGACTTTTCTGGTACAAAAGTTTATAACTTGTTTACAACAAAAATCTAATTATGTATTGTAACGGGGTGTAGTTGCTATAATCAGTACAGAGTGACGCTCGTTAATGCAGGTACTGAGCAAACTGTTAATATGTAGCAGAGACACTGGATACAATTTTAAGGAAGCCTAAACTCCTGCTATATAAGCTGCAATACAACACAGTTTAGTTGCATTAACATGTTAATAAATTGTAGAAGGGTAACGACACATTTGAAATAAGTATGATGTAATAAGCCCACAAACGAAATATTACCCAGATATGATGTCGAATTCCCGGGTTATAGTTTTATGAATCATTATGAATACAGAGTTCTGAAGTTGCCTGACGATGGCTAAATTAAAAAGCTGTATATGTTTACGGCATATCTATGACAGTGAGAAGACTTTTGGCCGCAGGGGAACGTTTAATCGTCTATACAAATATAAACTGTATTTTTGTTCACAAACATACTAAATTTCTGTCTAACGAAAAAAACAAAAACAACACGCTTTTGCAGGTTGTTTGGCATCTTTCCCAGATACAAATTTTAGGACGTTCAAGGTTCGATAATACTGCTATTTGCTTACGTTGACAAATGTCTAGTGCGAAGTTTCTTTGAACCTTATATGTTAATTATTACATACGAGAAATCTCGCGGTTTTTAGATGCCTACAAAATTCAAAACAAAAAACACTCTCCTAAAATGTAAAAAAAAAACCGTTATACTTCGGTACTTACCGCCAGTTATGCACTCGCTTCCTCAATTGCACAATTAGGACCGAACTCAAAACAGGACTTCTCAAAAGAGAGCAGTAGCCTAAACTTTTCTTTTGCAAACAACTTCCGGGCATTCAGCTTCTGGGAAGCTCAGCTTGGTACCCAATTATAGCCTGCCCCCGCCGAAGCTTTAATCTTGAAAGTGGCCAGGACCTCTCGGAACCAGGAATGAATCCACGTTCGTTCAGCTCGCATCGCCCACTAGTCCTCGCGTACTAGCATCGCGGGAGCTGATCCGGTGAACTTGGGAAGGGTTGGCTTTTTGTGCGTTTGTGCTCGGAACACCACTCTTATCTCTCCCGGGAGGGAGCAGTTCTGGAGACCCTGATCGAAAAGAAGAAAAAAAGGGTCACGATGGGCACGATGTTCGGCTTGCAGACCGGGACTGGAGCCAATGAGGCAATTATGGGTTGTGTGATAAACGATGCCGACGAACCCATCCATAGCTTCGTCGCAGATAACGTGATTACGTGGTGGGGTCCCTCATCAGCTTCGGTTCATTCTCCTCCGATTGACGGAACCTCATCATTCCAGTGGAGAAAATGAAGAGCCGAGAGGAGATGAAGATATGAAACGGTGTTTTTCCGGTTCGGAGTGTTATTTATAAGACTCAAAGGGATAGTGCAAAAACTGTACTATCGGGATTTTGGAATTACGCTTATTGCGAGACCGAATATCAGTTTTTATCAAATCCGAGACAAAGTTATGTTAGGTAAGCTCTAGGCTAATTAGTTTATCGGTAGTTCGTACTCGCGTCGCTATTATTTTCGTTGTAGTTTCTCTTAGGTATAGGATATTTGATATGTAAGTTTATGGTTAATAAAAGATAAAAGAAGCATGCTTAGGGAGGTCATGTATTATATGTAAGTGTAAAGCCGTAGAAGCATACTCTTCAACGATTTATTTCAAGTTATGAAAAGGCCTACGTGATGTTATGTATACAGCCACGAATTTATTACTAACCCGTTTGCCGTCCGCCCTTAACAAAAGCAAACAAAATAGAACATGAGAGTTGGGTTACGACATGCTGGATACAATGCGAAGTTCCTCGTGTTGAAAGATAACAAGCAATCAGAATTGCGGTATTTGCAGACTGCCCGCAGAGGCTTCAATATCAGGCTTGCAGACCTTTGCCAGCATATTACTTTCGGGTTGGGAGATGCAATTAAGATAGAAAATTAAGTAACCTCGCTTTGATTTTCGTTTTCTGCAATTTAAAACCACCTTCGTTCAATATAATATAACGAGTAAAGCGAAACAAATAGTGTGTCTTAATCTTACGGACAAATTCTGTAGACGCAGAATGTCTAGTGTCTGATTGAGTGATGGCTAAGCTTGACATTTACACGGAGTCACGGGACGCAGTATCGTGTAACACGACGACGTCATTTTGCTACGTGACAACAAGGTGTCACGTCACGGCGTCAAGTGACGTTAGGGTGTCATGTATAGCGTCACTTAAAGACCGTCGCGTCCCGGCACGATTAGCGGGACGCGAATTCGCTAAATATGGCGTACGTGCGATTTCTTTTTCTTTTTGACGTCATGTCATCTTTTTATGAGGATTTCAGCCCACAACAAAAAACCTTGCGTAACAAAAAGATGGGAAAATTTGGCCCACACAAACTCCCACTGTGTTTTTTGTTTTTGTTTCGCTTGTGTCTTGGAAGCTTGTCATGCGAAGTCCTTCCATTAGAAGGCAGTCAATACCCGGGTGTACAGTGATCGGACACGGTTAGCGCCGACACAACTTCGGCGCTTTTTGCATTTTACTTCAAAAGAACATGGGCGGGCATCAAACTTTAGCAATGAGGTTAGTGCCACAACTCAGTACTTTTCACCACTATAGTCGTTCCTTCAGTACGGAGAGAAACACAGAGAAATTCGGCAATGACTTTTTCGTGCTAACTGTGTCGCGGAGCGGACGCAGACGAATAACTTAGTGGCATTTTATTGTATATTATGAAGACAATTCAATATATAACTTTAAAAAAGTGGGACAGAAGAAATTATGCACTTTAAAACAAATGTGGTACACATGCCACATTATCATGATTTGAACTAGCCTTAAATAATGAAAGCCACACTTTTTCCTTCAGGATTCTCATGTCAAGTTGTGGGAATACGCTTATTTGCAAATTAGTATCATGTTCAGTCTTCTGTTGAACTAAATGTGGCGTTTTTAATATCAAAGCGAGCTTACATACGCCCCCAAAGATGGTGGTGTTTTATTTTATTTTTAATTAATAGAGATCTCCGAGGGCATGCATGCATTAACAGCTATATTTTGATAAACATTCTAAAGGAAGAAAAGAGATGCAATGCACTGTTTAGGTAGAACGAGAACCGCAGTGTATCGTCCCAATTGTTCTGCTCATTTTGTGTGCCTGGAAAGGGTAGAGACTATTTCCTCTAAAATACCTCTTTTTGGAGATGACTGCGTCGTATTTCACAAAGTAACAAGTGTTCAAGATAACAACCAACTTCAAGGTGATCTCATTAAAATTAACAAATTGTGCAATGACTGGTTGATGTCGCTGAACAACTCTAAATGCAAACTAATTCGCTTAACTAGAAATAAATGTGTACTGTCCTACCAATACTACCTGGACTCCTATTTAATTGAGACTGTTACTATGTATAAATATCTTGGTGTAAGACTAACACCAGACCTCTCCTGGAATAATCACATTGAAGCCATCACTGCTGACACATCAAGAAACCCTTGGACTAATAAGACTCAGCCTGCCATCTGCACCTCCCATTGTCCGCAAGGTGGCGTACGACACGTACGTCAGACCTAAATTAGAATATGCCGCTACCATCTGGAATCCCCATCAAATTTACCTAATTAACAATCTCGAAGCAGTTCAAAACAGGGCTGCCCGATTCATCTTGTCTACCTATGATCCTTTATTCAGTGTTTCCGCCTTACAAAGCCAACTAACCATGTCCTCTTTGCAGCTCCGCAGGAAAGTCTCTCAGCTCTGCCCTCTTCATAAAATCTACTACCACATTCCAGACCTTAAAAATGAGTTGCTATCACCCCCCCCCCCGACCGAACATCATCCCGCCTTAACAACACACGTCACATCAAACGTATTTCAGGCTCGACGAATGCATTTAATCAATCATTCCTTCCTCAGGCCATCAGCGACTGGAATAACCTCCCATCATCCATTGTCACCACTCCGGACCCGAATAATTTTCTATCTTGTAATAATCTTCATTTTTCTTCTTACTAGTTTTATGATTTGTATAATTATGAGCAGTCCTGAGTGTGTTAAGTGTGTTAAGTTTATTAGTTTCCTTTTGTGTTTTTTATGTATTTGCGTTTTTTGTATTGTATAAATCTTGAATACCCTCCCCCCCTTTATGTAATGCCCTTCACGGGCCCTTAAGGTGTAAATAAATGAATATGAAATTAATATAGCAATATTGCTTACATTTCAGCCTGTACCGTTTCGGATTATGATTTTCAAATTAAAAGGCGCGTCTGCTCGTCTCCAAAAGCCACAACAATTGCCGTAATAAGCAGACCGGTGTATCTTGCCTCAACACAATATATCGATACCATTTATACGTATCGATGCGACAATGTAGTGAGCTCGAGCAATTTATTTAGATGATGGCACAAATAATTTAAAAAATATCGTTTGTAATGCAAGAGTAAGGCCATTCATTGACTCATTTACGCGAAACATATTCTGAAACTTGTGGTTACTTACAAAGATTTATTGATGGAGAGGGACTACGCTAAGAGAGCACGAGGAGTTAACATCCTATTGAAACTTATTTTTACAAGCGGGCATTGAAAAAAAAAAGATGATAGGGATCTTGAGACAAAGAAATGAATGCGAGAATGATTTTCAAGGCCTGGCCATAAACGAATGATGCCGGACACTTGTAATAAAAATGTTTCCACATTAACGTTGTCGCTGACATTTTTTTACAATACGAGCTGTCAGCCGGTCTTACTACAGGACGTTAGTGAGGAGTAATTATGGGGCGAGAAACATGGGAGAGATTAAGCCTGGAAAAGACCATGGCGCAGTCACAACGGCTTCATCCGTCTAACATCGAACTCCAAATAAAAGAGTGTCCATCATGACACGGACGTTGAAGTATATTGCTGCAAACTATACGTTGTTTCAATCTGAAACATGCGTCGTACAAAATGGCAGTATTTTTTCAAATAAATTTTGTAGATGTTCAATTTACGAAACTTATAATTAAGATGTGTCTTAGGCGGCAGGCTCTTATACACGGCTACCTAGAAATTATTTTGCTTTAATTCTGAATGTACAGCGACTATAAAAGAGTCCTCTAGTCGCACCACAAAGCAAAAATTGTGAAGAAGAAAAAATTTAAAACGAAATCAAATTTTACTGGAACAGAGTTTCAAAGTAGGTGACACTTCTGTCAAGAAAAGGATGGAACGTTAACAAATATAACGAATAAAAATATATTGGAAACATTACAATTTTGACAATTTCAAGGTCCAGTGATCGCGGTTAATGTGGCCTATCCATCCTGGATCTATCCTGGTGGAATTTCCGGGTCGTCGTTTTCTCGAAGTGATTTAACGAAAGGACGGGTCCTTGAAGAGGGCAGAAGCTAATCAGAGCAGCCTTTTCTATGTTTGCTTCGAACTCAAGTATTCCTTCTTCACCCCGGAATTTTTTCGCAGTCTGTTTATTTTACGCAATATCAGTTCTTTTTTTTTTCCTCTCACTTCCGCGGTTCTCTGGATTGAAGTCAAATCTTTGTTTGGTGTTTACTATGTTTTTTCTTTGGCTGTTTTCTAGTACATTGCACATCTCCATCTTTGTTTGTAGCTGATTTAATTTATTATAGTTGAAAGGTTATAATCAACACATAAACCAACACGCGCGGAACGTACCGAGAGAGCACAATACTTCAAAATATAAACACAAAAAATTATAAGAAGTTTTATTTTTTTAATTTTTACGAGGTTTAGCGTTTCGACACAGATGGTACATGAGAGACTGCGGAGGTCGTTTGTTTTCTTGAACGCAACGTCGGTTCACGTCACGGTATTTTTCTCATTGTTAACTTTTAACGATTTGTCGTCTGCTTGGGTCGTCTTCCTGTTTGACTTTGTCCTTCGTCTGCTTTCGTCGTCGACGTGCTAAGTATGGTGTTTGTTTGAGCGGAAAAACCTACCGCCTAGTCAAGCCGAAGCCGAGCTTCTCACAGTACGAATAAGATACTGCGCGGCATTTTCTCCGCTTGGCTGGATGGCTGGCTTGGCTTGGCTCGGCAGTCTACTCGGCCGACGACTTTCCATTTGGGCGGCAGCCAACTAAACGGCTCGGGAGTTTCGGGTCATGAAGATCCGAGAAAGGAAGGGACCGAGTTGTCAGATTTTGATCATCATTAGACGCTGCGCCAGACGAAACACTGAAGCGGAAAAGGGCATGGAAAGAGAGAGAGTGAAAGAGAAAAAGAAAAAGAGAAAAGAGAAAGTGTGAGAAGAGATGGAGAGAGGCCCTTTTCCCAGGCTTTCGTTTTATTTTTATCTGGGCCTGCGGTAACGGACTTTCGAGTCCTTTGAACACCCCGCGTGCTGGCGTGAACGCAGGGGGTCAATAGTGAACGATCTCGTGCGTACTAGCGTCAAAGGGCTTGTATTTACATAAAAGCTTGACTTGAACTTGTGTTTACGTTTTCGAGCGAAGTGTGGAAGTTCAACTTCGACGTGTAGGAGGATGATAAAACAACACAAATTTTGTGTGAATTTGAGATTGTTCTGATTCAGACGCAGGGAGTTTGAGCTGTTGCTGCCATTTATTCTACCATGTGATTAGGCAGCTTTTGATCTTTGTGAAAGTGTGGAACACCATGCTCCTTTAGTCGCCTTTTGTTAATTTGTTTTAATAGAATGCGTACTCCTTGCGAAGGACGTGTAAGTCCTGTTTGTTTTTTACTTGTACATTGGAATATTTCTATAACTTCATTACTAGTCTCATTACCAATGATTGCAGACGACATCTGTACATCTGTTTGAATTGCAGACGACATCTGCACACTGGTTATAATGAAAATAGACGCTGGAATGTCCACCATGACACTTTATTCCACTCGAAGTCTATTCTAGCCAAAGATTTTGTTCATCAGGCAAAGTATATCTTGTATACACTGTGCTCAACTATTAAATGCAACGTGCGTACATCGGCTCAAGAGCCTGCCGTGACCATTAAAACGTAAACAAAAAAGTTTAATTTCCACCCATAACCTAAACAAAAAAGACCCCAAACAAAATTCAGCGTGATAAATATTACGAGCCCAAATAAATAACATTACATGTGACGCAACAGACAATATTCAAGAATTGGTTTGCATTTAAAGAGAGACATGGCCTTGATAATTGCTCTAACACAACAGTAGACGAATAAAGTGTATAGCATAGAATAATCAATAACAAGTCACTGGAAAGGAGTCTAATGTTTACCCGTGATAGAAGTAATGCGTAGTTTTATTCAAGCATAACCTCTATAAAATGAAGCAACTGAAGTGAATACGCATTACCTCTACCTGTTTTTGGCTTGCTCTAGCTTCAAAAATGACCAATATCCACAACAGCGTCTGAGGACAAAGAATATTTTTCCAAACATACGTTTAGTTAATACATTTTGAATGCTTTAAAAACCCTTTCATATACCTGGATATATCTAGCTCAGAATTAATCCACTTTGTACTTCCCACCCTCTGCCAAGAAAAAAAAACACCTTAATAAGAAACGTAACAAAGTAGCATTAAGATAGTATAACAAATAAAACAAAACTTCGCAAAGAAGGAAATAAAGAACGAAAGTAATATACCATCGCAAATTCCAAACCAAGGAAAGCAATTTACGTGTTGTGCGGGAATATCTCTTGGCCGTTTCGTCAATTCGACGATACTCACTATTGCTGAAAGCGTATAAGAACGTTTCCAATATGTGAACGGAAATATGTGCCGTAAAATCAATTGACAACATAGTTTTAAAGAAATACGTAAAAAAAAGCAATGAGTTACCAAGAAAGAACCATTTCGCGACAAAACTCGTGGAATGAGAGAGCAACGTTCACGCGACCACGCTTCATCATAATTACGCACCCCGAGTTCGGTCACACGGGACCTGTCAATTAAGCGTTTCCCCTCGGGTGAATCTCATTAACGAGCTTGGTCTTCTACAAGCATCGCCCCCCGCCTTCGCTATTTTGCCTCATATAGTTGAGAAGAAGTCGCGCGGCTCCCCTTGCACGTTGGGATTTTCTTAACCGTTACTTGGAAAAGTGCCTTTGCCACATATAGTGCCGGATATGTTAGGCTTGTCCAAGCGTTGGTTGCGCTTTATCGATGAAAGAGCCGTTCATTTTTACCATATACTGAGGCTGCTGATCATCAGCTAGTATAGGTGCGATGAGAGATATTGACTTTTTTTCTTTAGGAGGCCAATGAGGATGGTCATTGAACGTTGAAGAGAAGTAAGAACTATACATCATGATTGCGTTAGCTTATTACTAAAATAAAGACGTTCAATCATTTCTTCCCTTTTTTCAATTCAATTCAATTAAATGTATTCTACTACACCCGCAATACAAAATGAGGAGGGTAAAAAAAACTGGAATATGCAGTTGATAGGTCCAATGCCCCATACATTTGACAACTTGGCGGGAAGAAAAGTAACGGAAATATTTCGACAGGAAATAACACTATTGTCAGCGAAATGAAATGATACAAAAACAAATTTGTACAACCCCTTTCAGCTTGCAAGCTCAGTGTGATCATCTTTATTATCTTAAGTGTTCCAATAGTGTGTGAAATCTGTTAGCATTTTAATATTGCTTTTATGTTTTGAGGTGACTGAAACTTTGAAAAATGCCGAGCAGTGAAATTTTTCTTGTTATTTAACTTTTAGTTAACTTAGCATCCATTGCAGCAAGTGAATTTATAAAGGATCATGGATTCACGGTGCCTGTTTTAGTCGGAGGACTCTTGAGTCGAAAGTAGAAGAAAGCTGGCATTTTGAGCGCAGTTTCTTCCTTATGTTTTAGCTTATGCTTGCATATGAATTATATTTGTGATAATTGTAATTTTGTCATAAGTAATTACTTCAAGAAATAGATGGGCAAAATACTTCATTATTTATCTATAAAATATTTACAACGTGCGTGTGAAGTTATAAATCTTGCAGAAGGCATAATGTATAAATACATGATGTGTTGTTTTTATTCTAACATTATTATTACAAAGAAATCAGTAAAAGGTACGCTATATGCGGTCTGTGTAGATGAGTTATACGTCCAAGGGGACATTATAAAGGCGACTAATCTTCACAATAAGTATCATGATTATCTAGCTTCTTATCAACTATTTATTTAGTGAATATAAACATATGGTTTCAATTAGAAACCTGCTGAGCGTCATCGAAAACCGCTGAATCAGACGATTCTCGAACGACTTGAAGCACGTGAGAAGCGATGGCGTGCACCAAGGTTCTCTCGTGCATCAGGAACAAAGCTAACGGTGGGGAAACGGGGATGACAATCTAGTTATACGTGTTTCCCACCACTAGCTTTGTGCCTGCTGCACGAGAAGTAACTTTGGTGCACCCCGCGTTTCTCACGTGCTTCAAGTCGTTCTAGAACACTATTTATTGGTTTTCGATAACGCTCGTCAGGTTTCTAATAGAAACCATATTTCCACGTGTGCGCTTCGTCTGGTCTCACTAATTAAAAAAAGTTAATCAATACATTTTAGTTAATTGTTCCACCCTTTGTGAAAATTAGCCGCCATATATAATGTCGCCCTGGTGGTATAACTCACCTGAACAAACAGCATTGGTGTACCTTCTACGAATTTTTAGAGAGCAGCTCTGAGGCGCCCTTATCCGGGTTGAGCGGCGTCGGCGTCGGCGTAACCGCGCGCGTTGCATTATGGGACTTGACAGTTTTCCCGCTAAATTCGGCGGGGAAACTGAATTGGTGCCGAGGTCATGTGACGTCAATTTCCCCACTAAATTTAGCGGGGAAACTCGCTAAATGTAGCAGATAAATTTTCGCTATATTTCCCGCTAAATTTAGCGGGAAATTGAGCGAAAATTTTCCGCTAAATGGGAGAGGAGGAGGAGAGAGGAGGGAGGGTACAAAGTGGGAGGAGGGGAGGAGGTGCACACACACCCTCCGTACCTCCCCTCCTCCTCCTCAAGAGGTGCGCTCTAATTTCGCATTGCAGAGAATTGTAAACGTTCGTTTTTTTTGTAACAAACCTGTTCAAATTAAAAGCAATCACCCTCTATATTTCCTAGAACTAAAAGTGAGTTTCTAAATATCTGTTCAAATTGCTAAAATCCGCTATGTATCTTTTATTAAGTTGGTGTAAAACATTTATTTGTACAGGTGGAGCTAGCCGAACTTAAAGTCGTCGTATCTTAAATTTAGTGTTATACAGGGTTGCTCATGAGGCTATCTCTTTCTGTCATACTTTCGCTTCGCTGATTTCAAATATTTGATACTGCTTAACCTTATTGAGAAGATTATAGATCACAGACCACATACAACTGTAAGGATTGTATTGAGACTGAATAAAAAAAACATATAATGAACGAAGGTGCAATATTTTCCTTAACAAAAATGACAAATCAATTTGAATGAGCTTGCTCATATCAGTACTTATGGAACTCGAAACGGCACTCAAGTAAGGATTTTCACGCCACTGCGATTCGTGCCATGCAGGTTCCTACATACAAATAATATAGATTCAACGTGTCTGAGGCAACGTAATGCACCTAAGGTTTCTTTTTACTTAGATATACTGTCGGTATCAGAAATACAAATGCACTTAGCATACAGATCTTCAGAAAAAAAAGAGTATTCCCCAGAGTTAGATACCAAGCCGAGAGCTATACAGAAACTAGCTACAGGTGTAGTCAATGGGAATACAAGCGAAATGCAGCTTATTCTGAGACGATGATGATGATGATGATGATGGTGATGACGATGACGATGACGATGCAGATGATGACGATAATAATAATAATAATGAAGAAGAAGAAGAAGAAGAAGAAGAAGAAGAATCCTTATTTTCGTGTGCCCCAAAACAACCCGAAGGTCTTTACTTTGGTGCACAAAGAACGAGTAAACGCCAAATTAACACAAAACAAAGAAAACACACTTCACAGATAAGTAGCGATTCCTTGCAATTGCTCGCAGTAAACAGAAAAGTCACTGAATATTTCAATACCTGTATAGTCAAAGCGACTGTACAGTGATTGCATGCGTGACAAAGGTGAGGATCTGCAGATGATATTGACATAAAAAGTAAAGTGATTCCTAGTCAAACGGGTGGGGACATGAATATTAACATTGGATAAAAACAAATCATTATCTATAATTTCATATACTATATTGTGCAAAGAAATCAAGTCAAGTTCTATCCTGTCAGATAATGTCCTCAGCGAAAACTTAGCTAGAAGAAAGTTGGAATCAAAATCAAAGCGGCGTTGAAGATAGCGGTCATAAACGATGCGTATTAAGCGTTTTTGCACACCTTCAATTTTCGTTGACTGCGTTTCTGACAAATAATTTTAAACTTGTGGGAGCCGAAGGTGAATGACGAGGCAAAGGGCACGTGACAGGCGGTCGGCGGAGAAGTCACGAGCTGGCGCGAGAGAGTGCGAGCTGAGCGAGGCTGGAGCTGGTACCAGGAACGTCGGAGCCGGGCTGCCTGGCCTGACCCATGGCGAACCCCGGAGCGGTCCACCAGCAAGGTCTGGAGCAAGACCGGTGGAAACGGCGAGCCCTGGCCATATGACCTGGGCTATGACGATCCAGAGGTGGTTCCGCAGCGAGACTGGGGCATTGATAGCCCGGGACAACCAGCCTACGCAGCGCTGGCGTGGGAAAGGCGATCCGCAGGCCTGGACACGGACTCCGACTGTGAGCTCTGATCGACGGGCGACAACAAGGGTCGGCGTGCCTGGACTGCCGGTTCTCGACGACGGGCAACCGAGAGGTACAGTAAACCCATTCGCTGTCTTCTCGTTGTTATGTCACTCCCTGGGTGACGGGCGGAGAGCATACCGATTGGGCGGTGATTATTAGTGGAGGGATCTCCGTAAAGAAACCCACAAACTACAGAACCTTATTCAAACCTTGACCTTACTAGAGAGCAAAATAAACGAATAATACAGGCAGTGTTTTTAAGTTACTTCGTGATGCGATTATCAGTCCCATCTTTGTCTCACTGCAAACAATCGAGGATACAGGCAAAGTAAACGTCATTTTATTATGATATTAAATTAAAACATGTTTTTTTTAAATAACTAAAACATGTTGTTAAAACACATGCTACAAGTGTTGGTGCTCTAAGTCTACCGGTGTGATGGAAAAAATAAAATAAAGAGACTCGGAATTTCAGAGTGGTGAATATAAGAAAGAATATATTATCCACAGTTGTAAGAAAAAGAAGTGAGAAATAAAACGGTGTAGATATATACGCAACGTTCAGTACGACGGAATCCTCTTACGGCACTTTGTTGCACGTCGGCGTTGGCATGGAGTTAGTCCTGTCCCGGAAATGCTTGGCAGGCTCGCTAGGCACAGGCGGATGATTCCCAGCAAGCTCGGTTAAAAGCCCCACGGGCCTGGATGGACCCGTCCGTCCGGGCTCTTCCTTGGCTGCCGGGACCACCGCTGTCGAGCCGGGTTCCGCGTCGTGCCCGCCCTTCTCTCACGTATCACATGCGTGTCTCATCTTCCACTCATCCGGTCGTCGTCTTCGTTTTTCGTTATATCCAGCTCTTTCTCTTGCCTTGCAGTTTTCGTCATCTAGTTCTTCACATCTTCACCGCGTTTACTGCGTCTTCTTCCTCGTCGCTTTGCTCAGTCCAACTCACAGTTTTCCCGTGCGTCGTTTTTATCATCTTTGGTTCCCCCACCATCACACCCGGTTCTGCTGCCTGTAAATATGCAGTGGATATATACGGGCCCGGGTCACAATACTAACACAGTCTAGTCGCATCAACGAGCGAGTAGCCAACTGTACTTTATCTTTGCGTTTGTCGGAAGGATGTAGCTAGTGTTTATTCATCCGCCCCTATAAATGTGGCAAATTCCCAAGTTGCGCACTAAATGTCGCGGACTTGTCGACACCCTAAAATATATTCCCTAGCGCTGAGTAGCATTCGGCGCCTTGGTTCGGCCGTCTGTGCACCACGTCATATTTATTCAATGAGGCAGTTTCCTGAAATGTTCTCTCTCTGTATATAGAGACAAACAAGCCAGTCATATGATGCAAACCAAAGCTCAAAACTATAACTACGTTCACGGGCGAACACTTTGTAGGCCAGTAATATAAAAAAGATGGCATTGTATTTTAAAAAGAGATGATTAAAATCTTGGTCGGGTCGAGATATTTGAACATGTCCTATACGATGTGTCAAACAGAGGCTCACTTTTGGAAGCAGCATTTAATACGCGAGTAAAAGGAATAGACGTGCGTGCCTATGCGCCCGTTCACATCAATGCGTGAAAGTGTATTTACGGATGCTTGTAAAGAGTTACCCAATCCGGACGTCAGGACATGCTCCAGGCGTGTTCGCTTTGACTGAAGTGTTCTGGCGCCGATTTTATTCTTTTGGCTTACTCGCCTAATGCCCTAAGAATGAATACATTCAGAGTATATAGGTGTAAAGCAAATACCTGCGTTCAAGCTAACAGTATATTGCCAAACAACAACGAGTGCTTTTTGTATGGTTAGACAAAGCATCGTTTTAAATACATTGTTTTCGCAGTATAAACCTAGAAAGGCTGGCCGGATATAAATTCCAGGGGCGTGATCACGGCAGGCTTATAGAGGCAGCTTAGTTTCACTCAACGCGGTAAGGAAAGTCTGGCGCCTAAAATTGTTGAAAAGAGGTTGACGCAAACGATGTTCTAATCCGTCATGCCGTCTTGTCCCAACAGCACTACTTACACATACTGAACTTACTTCGCACACCGTCACGTATTTATTGTGTCGTCTTCACCCCTTCCACGTCTCACAAAAAAACTAGACGCGCATTTTTTTGTGTGTGTGTTTTTATTGCGAGCCAGGGACGAGGAGAAAGGCCTTTATGAGCTTACTTTGAACGTTAACATTCTGCTTCGGTGCCTCGCAAGACTCGACTCCGAGGCGCTTCCTTTCACCTCCTGTTTTTATTTTGATTTTGTATCATTCTCGGGCGTCAAAAATGAGTACGAAGATTCCAAGAATGAAGCCCCGGGAAGATTGCTTTCAGAGCGAGCGTCATAAAGTCGCGTGCCGCCGATATTGGTTCCCCGAGATTCCATGGCGCGCGTTGAAAAGGAATGTTCAATGAAGGCGCCTCCGAGATTAACACTTTTTTGCGGTACCTAATATTTGATTTCCAGTGCTCCAGTCAATATTGCGACAATGACGATTCAATAATATAGTAGAAGTGAATTAATAAATAGAAGCTGCATATAGTTGACAAATTTCAGATGTGGGCACTGATGCATAAATTTGATAGGTGTAGCATTAGCGATATTGATATCGTCTTGGAACTAAAAAGCTCATCTAGTGGCCCCAGAGAAGCGCGGCAAAACAACAGTCGACTAAATAACACATAAATACAAACAAGACGGTTAAAACAACACGCAGCAGCAAAGCCGCGACTACAGAATAGTAGGCGTGACAAAGTTTTGGCCAACCAAGGAGACACGTGTTACAATATCAGCCGCTAAAAAGAAAGGCAGCTGGATTTAATGTTTTTTATTACAAACACCGTGGCCTTAGAATAAAACTTCATATGTAAACCAGGATGAACTCTTCATTTTATAGAGGAACAATTCGTAAGAATTGGTGGATAGCCGCGACCCAAGCGATATAAACATATAGATGGTCACTTCTGGAGCGAGGGTTACCGTGTCTATCATTAACCAGCTCGCCTGCCTACTTGCTTTAACTTCGAAATAAACATACATTTATTGGGAACAAAGGACTGTTATAGATATCTTTATATTTGCTCCCATCCTCTGAAACGCATATCCATAGTTTGTAGTGAAGAACAGCTAAATCAAACTAAACAGAGTTCGCAAATTTACAAGAAAAAAACAACAACACAAAAATACAACAGGAGTCTACGAAAACGCTAAACCGCTTCATTCGTCATATCCTAATACTGAACGGGCGTGAGCTCCGATCAAAGTCGTTCGCACCTTCCTGCGCCGCCTTAGTAGCCACCATGATAGTCCTGCATGAACCACAGCGTTACAGTACTGACTTTCACTCTAACATCCAGCGTGTCGGTTGAATTTCTTATTCTGGGACCCTTCAAACGAACCTGGAAAAGACAACAGTGCTTAGAGGGACTGCCACGCCCCAAAAATTTATTTTGATCATTTTGCCGGTTGATTTATTATGAAGTCAGAAAACTTCTCAAAGAACATTTTGATGCAGAGCACGTATATCTTTGTCATTAAATCCAAAAAACTCAACTTATTGAATCCGAAACTTAATCCGAAACACGAGCACCGAAGCTCATGGCCGGAAGTCACGTGGCTACTCCCGACCACGTTTTTTTATTCTCCGCTTCTCTGGCGTGTGAAGCAGACGACGATAAAATTTCGTGCACCGTTTGTCGTGCCATTCTTTCGCACTTATATCCCTTCCGCTCGATGTTCTGTGTTTCAGCATCGATTGGCCGGTACCACGAGAGAGAGTTACGAAGTAGCTGCCCCACGTCCATCGCCACGATGGTTTGTCATGCGCCTCATCGCGTCGTCCAGCCCGTGGTACGTCGCCATATGGAGAATGGTGTATACATGTAGTTTCTATAGTCTCTGCAATACTTTGTTTTTTCGATCAATGCGTTTGTAGCTTTTTGGAGGCCACAAAATTTGGGTTTATATTCTTTTCTATTCTTGATATTGGATGTGTGCCTTAGATGATTCACGACTTTGAGTATATTTAGTACACATTGTTTGACCGCCACGTGACTCATAAAAAAAGGAATGAGTACGACTGAAACCGGCCACTTTACCGGCTGTTTACGGGTGGAATAAAAGTGAATTTGGAGCCGCAAATTATGTTCTGGATGGTTTGGCTGATATAGGCCATGTTGAAGTAAAAACATCGGCGAGTATAGATACCATGTCAGGTGTCCCTTTAAGTAAAACGGAGGCTGATCTATGGGTGAGGCTTGGGGGCATTTGGCTGGGGGACGGGAGGGAAGGCGAAGGGGGGGGGGGGGGATTGCAGAAAGATCTGATTTTAGAAATTGATGGGATGTCTCGGGTGATGAGCTGCGCAGATTTATTTTGCTGGAATCAAGCCAACTCGTCGAAAGCCCATTACTTGACGAACAGTTGGTAAAGAGAAAATTTGTTTCAATGGGCAATTCGGAGAACGGATAGATGGGCGAAAGGGCCAATTGTTCAAACGAGGTAAAACATAGCTTAACAAGGTAATTGTGACAGCTATTTCCGGAGGAGGAGGGGGGAGGGGGAAGGGTTGTTAACAAATGGGCCTTTCCATTGTGTCAACCACAGGAATTTGTAGGACATTTTGTAAGAGTTATTTCTGGATGCGTTCAAGGTATCTGGCAGAGCCTCCCCACTGTGGCAATCATGAAACCTTGTTGACCTTAACCAAAGTACAGTGAATTTGTACTTTGGTGAACATGAAACAAACATAAGAATTACTAATTATATACTTATGCGCATCCGTTAAGGCATGGCTAAAAGCAGTGTCGTTCTTGGGCATAAAAACCGGGCTCTGGGTAAAGACGTTCAGTCAGTTGCACCATGGAACTCAGATAAACTGAGAGAGCGGCTGAATTTCCGACGTCAGATTGTAGGGTGTGTGTGATAGCTCCCACGCTAATAAAACATCTGCTTGCTCGTGTCTGTTTTCTGACTTTGAAGCAATGCCCAGAAGAAAAAAAATCAGCAGAACCCATCCTTTGGGAATGATTATCTACGTTAATGCGAATAGCATCAAACGGTGCGGAGTTATGCGCGTTCGTCAGGTGGCCGGCACACTCTAGATACGCCAGCCCACTCTTGAGGCGATTCTAAATTTGTTGACACTTTCACAGCCCTGCGCACGATCTCCGCAGCCCAGCACGTGCGTTTGTGTCACTTAGGAAGGCGAGCAAAGCACGCGCCATACGCACAAACACTCAAAATGGTACCGACCAGACTTTCTGGCGTCTCAGCTAGTCTCAACCAACGGTACTCTAAACGGTTGTTTATATCTTTACCATAGGACGCGCCTTACAGCGCTGTCACAGCTACTAGGTGCGCGCGTTCCATGCACGAGGGCTCATTCCGCTCTCGTGAGGGTGAGCACGGTCGCTACATCACCCTCTCCCGAGCGCGGGAGAGGGTGAGCTAGGGCAGTGCTAAGCCTCACGAGAGCGCAATGAGCCCTCGTGCATGGAACGCGCAGCGATGGTAAAGATATAAACAGGTGTTTAGACAGCCTTGAATGACTGCCTTCATAGCTCTGTGGTTAGCGCGTCTGCCTGCTGATCAAAGGGTCAACGGTTCGATTCCCGCCGGCGCCGGTCTTTTTTATTTATTTATCGACCCGAGGCGTAAGAGGTTAGATAGCCAGATAGATATATAGATAGATAGATAGATAGATACATAGACGAAAAGTGCGTGAAGTATCCAAAGAATGCTATTCGCATTAAAAGAGAAAAGTATTGTTGGAATGCTTTTCTTGTAGATGTTTTTGAGCTAGTGACGTTTTAAGTAGGCTATCGTGAATATGCATATTATTTTTTCCATCGTCAACTTTTCAGGTGTTTTAATTACGTTTTGACAATCTCCAGAACTTAATCCGCACTTTGTACCCAGTTTTAGCCTACGTCTCAAAACAGGTAATCATCATTGCACCACATCATTTTTGGAATTTTTACAAATTATCCTTACTACAAATTGGCTCTAGTGTGAATGCCCTATTCGACGCACTGTTGTTCTGTCAGTTCTCCAACGAATTGGCTTTCAAAGAATTGTTCATGACTTACTATTTGCAATTTCACAAAATACTAGATTTCTTCCTAAAAAAGCTGGTGTATGTTGTTTTTTTATAAAGCAAAACTGGTCTTAGAACTCTTAGTTTTAGTGGTTCCCACTGAAACTAGAAGTTCTAAGAGTTTGAGAGGTTCGCACTTTCCCATGGCAAGGAGTGGAAAGGGAAAGTGAGCTGAGAGCTCCAAGTTATTTAGGGAACCACTCCTCCCTATGAAGAAGAGTGGGAAAGGAAAAGTGAAATTAAGAGCTTGAGTAGTTTCCACTCCTCCCCGTAGAGATGAGTGGTTCCCTAAATAGCTTTGAAGACGCGTCCCATTCAGACACTTGCAAGCAGAAATGCCGTGCTACGCTACTGTCGCAACGCGGAATTTTTTTTTTTTATTATCTCTTTAAGGCCTATGCATTAAAGGGTCAATGAAAAGAAGAAAAAAAACTTTCTAAACAGTGGGGTTGGGACACGCGTGTCAACAAACAAGTTTTACGCGAAAAACAAATTTAGAGGAATATTGACGGCGCGAGATTCATTTTAACTTCTGCGCTGAAAGTTCACGACTTCACGGAATAGTCATACACTCTTTCCACCTGACTGCGATGGTCATACACTCTCTCCACCTAAACGGACGGCCACGCTGATCTTAAACCTGGCGACAAGGGCTGCGCGATAGCTGTGATAAACAGACAATATTACCTCGACGAAGGCTTTCGCCAATTAAACGACACATCACTTTACCAAGAACTACTGACCGACCCACCACAAAATTTGGAGTCTACAGTCTCAGACACAATTGTGGATATAAATGAAATCGGGAGGATAACGAAGTAAGTCATCAACGCTATAAAACGATTCCACTGTCATGTTGCGCAGTCCGGGTGGGGAGCCGCCCTGGACGGCTACGCCGACCCGTCCGCATCCCTCCTGTTGGGACCGCCGGTCCCCCAGCGACGAGCCCCCGCCACCAGGGCAGCTACGCCGGAGCGCAACGCCAGCCCAACCAGAGTCCCGCGCCCCAACACCAGGGCAGCCAACAAGAAGTCCCCAAAGAAGCCCAAGAAGTGAGGCCACGGACTCTGTCAACGAGGAGGACGCCTTCCGTCTCTCCTTTGACCTCCCGGTGCCTACCCATGTCGGCCCTCCCGACCTAGACACCACCAGTGAGCCCCAATTTTTGCCTTCTTCCTTCACTGTCCCTCCCGAGTGTAGTCGTCTCCTCGACTCCCTTGACGCCCCCTGGGCGTTCCCCGAGCCTTGGACATTGTCCTCGGTCCCGCCCGGCCTTGCGCCGCGCTGGTGGACGGTGTACCCACCCTGGCACTGCTCCAGGATGTCCTCCTCCCGGAGGACCTCCTGGCGCAGGCCCTTCGAGAGGCTGGCCTTCCCAGCTCCTCGTTTCGCCTTGGGCCGGTTTCGGGGCCTTCCCCTCCGCCGACCCTTCCCTTAGCCCCCCCGTCTCCTCCCTTGCTACGGCATCGGCGCAGGCGGGGGAGCCCTCTTGGATGGTTCGTCGGAGGGGCTTTCCCCGATTCCGACTCCTCGGGTGACTCCGGCGCTGGGGAGGACAGCCTTGCGGACGCCGCCTTGCGCATTTTGCGCTGGTTGGCTGTCCACCAGCCCTTTCCGCCGCCGGACGGAACCGAGGATGAGGACAGTGGCGACTCTGACAGTCGTAGACAGGCGGCCTTCCCCCCCGGTCCCCCCACCTTCCTGTTCGTCCCAGCGACCCACCCCCGTGCGTCAACTGGACCTTGGCACAGTCCGTTTTTGGTTATGCTCCACCCTTTGACCCCGCGGCACTCAACATCTACTGCAAAACACGTTCCGTGTTTAATGCCCGCCCCCCCCTCCGCTTCGCAGGTTGAGGTATTGCGCGCCGCGGTGTCCTCGATGCTCCAAGCTGGCATCATTGAGCAAACTGTCCGCGGACCATACTTGTCCCCGGTACAGGTCGTCCCAAAAACTCCTACGACGTCGCGTTTTGTGTTAGATTGTTCTCACTTAACACCGCATCTCCCAAGTCCACCTTTTTTGTTACCACCTTTGCCTAAGGCACTCCAAATCTGTCCCCTGCCGGACCACCCTTTTTTACGAAAGTGGACTTACGTGACGCGTTTTACCATTTTTCACTAAGCCCGGCCACACGCGCCCTCACCCGCTTTAGATTGGACGGCCAGTACTATCAGTACACGGTATTGCCCTTCGGCATCCGGCCCGCTCCCTTCTTCATGCAATCCTTGGCGACTGCACTCGCGCGTGAGGCCCGCTCCCGAGGCTTGTGGGCCTGGACTCACTTGGATAATATCCTCCTGGCCCACTCTTCCTTTTCTTTTCTTGAGGCCCAGACTTCTCGTTTTGTAGACGACCTTTGCGCTGTGGCTTCCGATTGAATCCAACGGATTCACAGTACCAGCCTACCCGTCAAATAATTTTTTTGGGATTCTTCTTGGATGGGCATACCCAACGGGTCGCCCACACCCCTACAAGGTTTCGAGACCTCACCAGGACCCTCGAAGTCCTCAAGACTCCCCAGAACATTAAGACGTACCAACGCCTTGCCGGCCTTTGGACCTTTTATTTTTCTTTGTACGGAGGCCACTACCATGCCCTCCGGCCCTTGCATGTCGCTGCGGCGACCGGCCAACCAGTGGACTCCCCAGTGGGTCGAACTTTTTTCTTTTTGTTTGTTGCACCTCCCTGCGAGTGTTCCCTTTAAGACGACGACCGTGACCTCAAGCGCCTACGCCGACGCCAGCGACAGCGGCATCGGCCTATGTTTGCCCTACGGCAACGTCGCCGTCCTGACCCAGAAGCCAAGGGGCATCTACCATCGCGAGTTGTGGGCCGTCCTCCTGGTCCTGCTCCTGGCCCCCCACGCACGCTGGTCTTCTGTGACAACCAGGCGGTGGTTGCCGCCCTCACCCGAGGCCACGGTCGCGCCTTCTCAATTTGTGAGGCCCTTGCGGCCACGTTACTTTTGACCAATAAAGAATCCTGGGTGGCCTGGCTGCCAACCAACCTCAACCCAGCCGACGCCCCTCTCGACTCAACCGCACACTCTTCCGTGGGCACGAGAGGGGGCGCCGCTAGGGGCCGAGTCTATATATAGGCCGGTCTCTTAGTCGCTGGGTCAGTTGGTAAGGTCACGCTCACTAGGATACAGGGATGCAGAAACGGCCGGGTCCCGTGCCCACGGGACCCGGCCGTTTCTACTACTACGTTTAATACTCGGGGCCGATAACGCCGGCCAACCTATAGTCCCGGGAATCGGTACAGTACCGAACGTATCTCAAGCCTTGTAGTACACTAATCAAAGACATTTCTTCAAAATCCCCCTCGCATATTAAAGACTCTACTAACTTCCTGCTGGAAATCACATCACTAGTCATTCTCGATAATGCATTTCTTGTCACGCTTGATGTGGCTTCGCTTTATACCAACTTTCCCCACAAGGACGGACTAATAGCGATGACCGAGGCTTACAAACAAGCTGATTAGAAGCTCGACATCTACGCAAACGTTTTTTCGACACTGATGAAACTCGTCTTAGAGTGCATCAATTTTGAATTCGAGAACAAGCACTTTCTGCAGGTCAATGGAACAGGAAATAAATATGTCCTAATTACGCGAATATATTTATGGCACAACTGGAAAACAGCTTTCTTTCCCAACGGCCCGTGCAACCGCTCTGTTACAAGAGATACGTTGACGACACCTTTATAATATGATCCAGTACAAAGAACTAACTTGTAAATTTATCGCCACCTTTAATTCCGCTCATCCATCGATAAGTTTCACCCATTTCGTGTCACGGGACGCCATTATCTTTTTGGTTATACCTGTCGAAATTGTCAGCAAGAGATAACTACGAAGCTTTATGTAAAACCTACTGATAGCCAGCAGTACCTCGACTTCAACAGCTGCCATCCTCGGCACTGAAAGACAAGTCTGTCCTACTCCAAGGCGCACAAATTTAAGCGAATATGCTCAAACAGCGATGACTTCGAAGATAACGCCTCGGAATTAAGACGGGTACATATTCGGGAGAAGTACCCTACCAACGTATTTGACGATGCAGTAAAATGGGCGAGGAATCTAAACTAAAAAAATCTTATAAAAAAACAAAACAAAAAAACTAACGTGGGCCACAAAGCAGAGAGTTCAATCTAATTTTAACACACACAGGCAATCTTCCTAATATTAACAACGTACAGCGCAAACATTATAATATTTTGTCATAACGCGAATGCCTCAAAAAATATTCCCCGACGCACCCGCGTTTTCTACCGACGCGGAACGAATCTCAAGGACGTCCAAGTTAAATCTGAAACTTACATTTCCGAAATTCTTGCGTCTCAGCCGTGCCGGTGGCCTGAATGCAAAATATGCAACCACATGACCGAAACCCCTAACGCCACCAGCACGCACTCGGACTTCACGTGGGACATAAAGAGCAGCAATGATTGCAGCACGTCAAACGTTGTTTACCTCTCGCATTTCAAGGTCTGCGGTGAAGATTCCATCGGACAAACTGGTCTTGCGTTTAAGCTGGGCTTTAATAATCAGAAAAGTTACTCGAATACACAAACCCTTGTTCGCCCTCTCAAAACTCCTGCGCCTGGACGTGCACACCATCGACGATATCTCGGTGATAATCTTGGAATCCGGCTTCCATACCGCTGTCGAAAAAAACCAAAAAGAATCGTATTTCATTCACAGATTCGACACGTTCAAACAGGATCTGAATGAGAGTCCCGGAAGATCGTTCAGCGTGCAGCTTGCTCTGCCCCAATAGCAGAAACAATGTTTTCTTCCGTCTCTCACCTTCCTATAATACACACGTTTGAGATACAGCAGCCGGAAATTCCGCTTCAACAATTGGCACTCCTTCCCTAACCATTTACGCGGATTTGATAGCAAAAAGATATCTTCTAAAATATTAAAACAGCACTGGACAGGGGCCCAGGTGCGGGCATGGACAGAGCTCCCCACCCGTTATCTTCCTTATCTCGCAAGGAATATCCTGCTGGATGGTTAGGTTTCAGAAGTGACCGATATTCGGTTAAAGGAACCACTTCGGGCGGCAGACCAATGTCTACTTTCTCCGGATGTCCCTCATCGCCCGATGTTGCGATTTTGCCATGGTACCCTATTTTTTGGAGCTTTGCTCAGTGTGCGTTCTTTTGTGCTGTGCTCATCCACTTCTATCATTTCTTGTTTTTTGAGGCAAAATGGAAAAAAATCTTCAAATATATATATAGTATACATATACACTTAGCATGCATATCTTTTGTTAGAGTGATATTGAGTTTCCGGGCATCCCATAATATTTGTAACTGATTCACGAGTATGTGTAAATTTTTATATGTCAGACGGTTAGCCTAATGATGGTTCTAGTCTTCCATCACGACTGGAGTCTGCATATGACAAGGCAATTAAGCGGAGAAATAGAAGCCGCAAGAAAAACGAAAACTTCTTTAAAAAAAGAACTTGCGTAGGGGGAAATCTTTTTCAAAAATAGGGCTCAGAATAAACATTATCGCAGTGAAAAAATAATTTACGGAAGAGAAGAAGACGCTAACTTATTTGGGTAAAGGACGACCAAACACGGAAAGTTATGTTTCTGGCAACTCGGCGGTTCCTTGACTAAATGGAGCAGGCTCACAAAATAAATGGATACTGAAATGGAAGGTTTTCACATTTCAGGGCAATGCCGCTAGAAAAGTTAGTCGTGTAGTCTACAATTACGCAGTCTTCTCCTCCACGCTGCCCACCCGTCGTCCTTTCCCAGTTTCCTCTCCGGATATTAGGCAGACTGCAAGGCAAGCGCAAGCAACTTCTTTTCTAACTTGCTCCTCTTTCCCCTTTTGGTTTTCATTTTTTTCTTCAAAACTCAGTTGACAACGAGATTACGACCTACAAATCGAGGGCGAACGATAATAGGGCTCGGGGTGGCAGATCAAAGTTCACAAACCAATGGCTAATTCTGTGTTTAAAAGTCTGTACGTAGGCGTGGCCACTTTTCACTATGTCGAGCGCCAATCCGTCTGCTTCTTAAACAGGGGTTCCGATGATGTCAGAACGCCAACCTCATATTGGGTGATTGAAAAAAAAAAAAAATTGCCGGTAGACCTCAAGTCGTCTCGCATTGAGCTCTACCCAGTATCCTTTCAATCAAAGTCAATCAGAGTTCGCCGTCGCTCTGACGACACCGTGACTCCTGCAGAACAAGCAGACGAATTGCTCTCCACATAGTCTCTGACAGCTTCAGAAACGGAGGTCATGGCTTATTATCTCAAAGCTCCTCGCTTCGTGATCCTATTGGCGAATGCTGCAATATAATCGGCAGCGGAGGGATAATAAAATGCTCGATACTCACACCAAACCTTGCGTTTTTTAAGCTGTTCATGAGTAAAAATAGCAATTTAGTTTTTGTGCAGTTAGTTAACTGCACAAAAAAGTGTGTCTTGAGGCCTTAGAAAGCAAAAACCTGAGCAGAGAATAGCCGCACTTTCGCTCAGAAATTGTGGTTCGTTTTTATGTGTTCTCTTTTCCAAAACACGCCTTTCTTACCTGGTGAGTGGCAGGGCTTATTATCTTCATGCGCTGCCCGATTCCTTCTTCGGCGTTCATAATGATTAACACCGCAATCTGATTGGCTGCGGAGTGAAAAAGGGAAGCATGCGACCGGAGCCGTCTTTTGATCAGTGTCGGCTCGTTTCCATGGGCGCCGCCATGTTTGTTTATGCTGACGTCATGACACAGTAAAGAGGGGCTGCGCTTTTCGGGAGACTTTTAGAAACCTTCGCACCTATCGTAGTGCAAGAACGTCAGAAATGCACAATCATGAAGTTCCATAAACATCGATGCAAGGGTACTGTACAAAGCGAAAATCTTGTTTTAGGCGCCGCCCCTCTTTTCACGAGAGCCTGAGTTTGAGGTTATTGTTACCCTTTTTAACCCCTGGGGGCTAGTATTTTGGACACCACTCTATAAGGAGAGTTTGGTCCAAGGTTAACTCCTGGCTAGTATCTAACTGAAGTAAATGACATATATTTACGGAGGATAAATACGTGCACTTCCAAAATATTTCGCTCATGAGCTAATGAGAAACCGCGATCTACTGTACAACTGATATTAAATGTGGTACCAGAAGCTGCTCAGCGGGCATTCACTGGGTTGGCAGTTTGTCCAGCCCCCTTGTGCCCTGATCTCATCCTCATTTTCAAGGTTTCTTAGTCGTACTGCAACTTCTCCGCTGTGTTTTTCCACTGCGTTTTCAGTCGTCCCGGCGGACGATTTCTGCTTCTTATGTTATGTTTCAGCGGCCGTCGTTTGTAACTGCTCTTCGGCGATCGCGCACGAAGATTATTGACTCCCCACTCGCTAAACCGCGTCGTGATGCCGAAGGTGGCATTACTGGCGGCCATAGGTTCAGTCCGTTCCTGCTGAACGCGAGTTTACGACTCACTTTCACAACGCCCTTGCAACGTGCATTGCTAAAAATTAAGATTCTAGTTCTCAGAAGACAATTGAGGGCTCGTTCTGAACCTGCTTGGATCGTGTCAAACTTTCTTTTCGGCCAGCAACTATACGAATGTGTTTCAGTGTTTCCTAAGGGTGTTTGACGTCTGCAAATTAAAGCAGTAAAACAGTCGTAGCATCTTACTTGAGTAATTTTAACTGCTGTTGCGACTAGGGCCTGTCGTATATTTTACGGTACCGCAATACGAACTTGGTGTCACACGATGGTCATGCAGCTAATCACGAGAGTTGCAATCATGCTCGAGCCGTTAGTTTCGGTTTAAACGTAGATCCACGAAAGAAGACTTTGATATAGGATATCTACAAAACAACTCACATATAACATCGAAAGAAAAAAAAAACAAAAAAACGGACACCTCGTACTTTAGGGACTGCTCCTTCACTAAAACAGTCGCAGCGCTAAAATCGAGGAAACGTACCGGAGCTACCTTTTAATACAAAAAAGAACACTTCAAGTGGATGGAATTTTTGAATATCTACGAAGAAAACCCTCCACAATTTCACATTTACCACCTAAGCGCCATTAGTTGTGTTTTACGGAAGGCGTCTGTACTCTGTTTCACATCAAGTACCACCGCGACCAACGCAACAACCGAAAGAAAACAATCGAGCAGCGGCGAAAAGTGTATCGTCGTCGCACTCGTCCTTTTTGTGCGTCGGCCGCCACCTTCTAGACCGATCACTCAATCACTCACAGTGAATGCGGTGTGATCATACACTCTTTGCGGGTGACTGATTTCGCCGGTGACATAAAACGCTCAAAGGCAATGAGCGCCAGGGCGATGCACCTTTGGCTCTGCATGATCGACTCCATCGTAACCTAGCAGTGGCTGAGGTGGTACTTAATCTGGAATTAAGAATAATAGTCAACGGAACTTCGCTGCATTTTTTCTTAGGAAGTGACTCACGAACGGCGCTATTTTTCAGTATCTACAATAGTGCCTTGCCACACGCATCTCTAGTTAACTGAATTGTAATTGCGGCAGAGATAATTATAATCTTTCACTGACCAAAAGAGATACGTCCGAATATCTTGCTTATTAACAAACCCACTTTCTTTGAAATAAATTGAACGAGTACTCCAGAACTGCTCTACGGGTAGGATGATTACGGCTCGCTAATTTAGTAGACTCGGGACGGTTTCAAGGAGACGGAAATAGGACCTTCTTGGTAACCGGTGCGCCAGGATGTCAGAAATTTGTTTAATCACGACTCACCTTTTTGTTTTGTGCAAATACATGACAGCATTTGGACGGCACATGGCTACCTTCGCGGGCTAAGGTATACCGTTTTCGTAAAAGGTTATAAGCTCGGGAATGCAGGTGATAGCCGCTTCGGTCAAAGTTTGATTACGTCTCCTCAGTCAGCGTTATGCTATATGGCTTGCTGCAATTTGTTGCGGCACGATCTCTTCTTCGTTTAGTCTGTTTTGTCACTTTCTTGCCTGAGCTATTTTTTATCTTGTGAGATTATCAAAGCGTGCTTTGGTTTCTGGCGGAAGATATCAAACCTACCAAGAGCCTGGAGGGAGTAAAGTCAGCAGCTTCCCATTGCCCTGACGTTTACACATCTAACCACTCTTGGTACGATGTACATGAAGGGCTATCTACTATTAGGCGAGGAAAAGTGATTGTCGGCTCTCTGCGTAGATCTTGGTCTGGCGATATTTATTTGGCAGGGTTTCAACTGTTCGTACATCGTATATACTATCTTGTTTCTTTTTTAAAAGCGTGAAATTCGCCACAAAACTTGTTACGTGTCGTATTTGGTTCTTAACAACGCGTAATATAATGGTAATACTACAGGCACTTTTTCTGACATATTTGGTCGTAACGTTCGCATTCGTAATACGGCAAGCGTTAGAGAGGGAGTAATTTCTTCTACAGTTAAACTCTCTTGAATACAACCTTTTTCTTCCATAATTGGTCACACACGTGACCAAGCGTACATGTATGTTCAAGGTATATACAGTCTATAATATTTGACTAAAATATTATCCTTTCAACGTTCATGTGCAAGCACCGTCACTATTACGTTGTTTCTCCATCACTGTACTGTCAGATGGACACACTCTCTGCGGGTGCTATGTAGGCGCAAAAATATATTTTGAGCGATTTGCGGGAAGATGTTCGTGTTTGTACTGTTATCTAAGAAATAATTTAATTGTAAATTGTTTAAAAAAAGCCAATCGTATGGAGTACAAAGTTTTTTAATAAAAAAACATTTGCATGCTGCGATTTATAAAAAATCTGAAAATAGAATATTGCTTAAAATTTATTTGAAATGACCATGCAACGCGTCTTAGCTACCTTTGAACTTACGTGACATTGGCGCCAAACTAGTGCAAGCGACTCTAATAAATTAATAAAAATATTATAAAATTTAAAATATTGGATGCACGTTAAGATGCAGGCGTTCGAAATTTAGACATTTCATATTAAATCTCCAATTAATAATAGAGAGAGTTTATATTATACCTTGAATGTAGCAGCGTAACAAGGAATAAATGAGCACGGCAAGATTTCTGGGCAATATGTAGAATTCTATTTTCGAAAGCGCCACCCTGATTTACTGAGATCGGTAGAGACTGATCAATTCTCGTAAAAAAATATTTATCAACTGATCTATTCAAACACTTTGAGTAGCCTGCCTATTACCCCTAGTTTTTATGAAGATCACGATTTAGTATTTTTATCTATAATTCCATATATTTCTTTTGTTTTACAAGTGCTGAAACGTGCGTTCAATGTTTAATTTTGTTTACATTGCGGTATGGAACACAACAATTTTATTTTATTCTCTAATTTTTGTGTTCCCTACCGCAATGTAAACAAAAATTAGAGAATAAAATAAGTTTCCTCTTTTGATCGGTGTTCAGGTGGAAAGGCGAACACATAAAAATGTTTAGTCAGCACCCAAACCCCTAAAAATGTGTCTCTTTAGGTAATGTAAAAAAGTATACATGTATATGTTATTTATTTATTTGAATAATACTTCCGGTCCACTTTAATTGACAAAGGCATGGAAGAGTAGGCAATATAGAGAAAACAAATATACAAAAGACATAAAGTGAGCTTCTGCTGAGGATGAAATATTAGTTGACAAGATGATTATACATTTATAACACTTAGAGCTAACCCTCCAATATAAAAAAAATATAAAGCAAAGATTAAATAATGATGAAAAAAAATATTTGTAATGTTTATGAGGAGGCGTAGAATGCATGAAGCCGTAAGTTGCGCGTTGCATATAACCGTATTTCTAGGTTATTCGAAAGCAATGCCCTGTAAAAAAATAACGTATTCCTGAAATTAGAGTTAATAGCACATCCATACATAGCACACATGTACACAGCACGAACGACGGAGAACCAGACAAGACCGCGGATACTTGCTTAAAACAAAGATGGAAAAAAACCTATATGTTGATACATTTCGAAAGGAAGAATCGCTCAGGCACTAGCTTTGCAGCTCGCGGAGAACGAGGCCAGTTTAGCTTCGCGACACCCTCTCTCAAGCTGTTTCGGAAAACCTCGACAGCTACAAGATTCAATATGTGCTGACTAAAACGTTTTGCAACCACAGACCACAACGGGGGCACAAACCCTACGGAGAGGTATTCACTTCATGAGCTCTGGGGTTTCAAATATACTCCGTCACAGCGTAACCTGACAAACGGTGAAGGCGACGATTCCAATGAGCCAATAAGCGCGCCAGGGGGAGACGCCTGACTACACTCGATCGTTATAGTTGCGCTCAGTGCTGTGAAGGCCACTGGCTGGAGAAAGAGTAAAAGCTGCTTTGGATGAAGTTTGTGTGATTCGCTAATCTCCAAGGGGGAGAAAAGCAACGACTGGAAAACACACACAATAAAAAAGAAAACAAAAAAATAGAGGGGCCGGTGAGATTGGAGTTTCGCCCCTGCACCTTTTGTATCAGGGCTGTCACGCGCTTCGCTTCCGTCACTCTGATTGGCTAGAAGGGAAGGTGACGTTCACTCATTGCCAAGTTACGGTAAGACGAAATATAGATGGGAGTTTTGGATGAATGAATTCTTTGCAGGAGTAGGAAAGCAATTCAACAAAGGCTTGGGTTTCGGCTAGTTGATTTTTTTTATTATTTTTTGCTCTGTGCTGCTAAAGTGTGCGCCTTTCGTGTGGTCGTCCTTGTTCGTCCTAGATTGTACACTTTAGCAACGCTGAACGAAAGATAGTAGTAAAGCAGATTTGTATGTGAAATCAAAACATGAAATGACAAAATTGTGAAAGAGAATATATATTTTTAATAACAAAAATGACTAAGGTGATTTAAGCGTCACCGTCGTTTAGAAGTGTCGTTAACTATTACTTCTCTAAACCTTCCTCAGCCTTATCTCGAAGTTTCTTCTAACCAGCGCTGGACATGGATCCTGTCCCTTCGCTATGAGTCATGGGAGTGACATATATTTGCGTCGTAGTTTTCTTAGTTATCGCTACGCCAAAAACGTAATGACAGCCCTGTTTGGATGTTGATGAATATGACGCAATCCTCGGTACCCACAACTAATGACGCAATTGTGGGAAGCCCGTAATGAAAGGTGTACGACGAAGCCCCCGTCCTCCCTTAAATGGCAACTCTGGACCATAGTTTCAATTTTGGGATTCTGACTGTTTTTAGCGCAGCCAGCGTCCTTGAATTGCAAGGTGTAATTTTTTTCTCGTTATCGTGCGTAGTTTTAAAGATATTGACGCCTCAAAGTTCTGTTTGGGGCGCGGCCGACAAAACCGGAACTAGCCGCTCGAGGCCCCGGCAACACTGGAAATCGGGGACGTGACGTCAGGATCGTTCTCGTTCAACGAGTACGCAGGCCAAGCGGCACCTACCTCTGTTGCGCTAGCCGTCTAAAGATAGAAGGTAAGCTGATTTTGTTTTAATTCTGTATACGTGGTAGTTATCCAGCATATGTAGCAAGAGTTAGTGCGTAAACCCAAAAGCTAGCGACTGGAAAACCCGTCAACTCTTTCGGTGCCATACTCGGCTGCCGCCGCCACACGTGCACTATGCCGTACTCGTCGCTTGTATACCCAAAAGCTAGTGACTGGAAAACGAGTGAACTCGTTCGATGCCGTACTCACGGCTGTCGCCGTGTGTGCTGTCTCCCGTACTCATCGCTAGGCCTAAATCGTCATCGCGGCTCCATGGATGGAGTGGCGTTGCTCCACGCCGCGCTGCCAGTGACGTACATTACTGGGGGCCTCTCGCTTTCGCGCTGCGGTTCAGTCCCAGACACGAAGCTTTGAGGCTCTCAGGCGCGGGCCGCGGCGCCCGAACAGACGTGTGCTGGGCTGTACACGTCTGTTTTAGATGCGAGCATCTCTGCTCGGGTCTATGTCCCGCGGCGTCGTAGTCCGCACTCACACTACGCACGCGCAACTCTCCTTCCCTCTCTCCAACAGTTGCGCGTTACTCTCTCCGCTCTCTCTCTCTACCAGCAGCGTGCACTGCGCGTTCGTTCGCTTCTCCTCACACGCGCGCGCACGCGCAACTCTCCTCCTCTAGTCTCCTCTCCTTCAAGTGTGAAAAAAAATAAAGGGCGAGCGGCGAGCGTTCCAAGTTTCTCTGCCGCGAGCCGCGACGAAGGCTCGCATAGGGGGTACCGCTAGGGCAGTCGGTGGCGCCATCTCTCGACGTCAGCACGAACTGACTCTTTCCTCGGAACCAACATGATGCTCCGCATCACCCCATGGTTCCCCTCGGGAAGATGGTGTAAAATTTTGTTCTTTCTTCCTCAGGCGCGTAAAAGCCGAATTTGTAAGCTGCGATACTAATTTACCACATAAGTGCGTCTAAGTAATAAATCTAATTTGTGAAACAAAAAAAAAAATAAAAAAAAACTTGCTGCACTAACACAAAAGAAAAGAAAGTTCATTCGGCAGACATTTTGTTCTCAAAGCTAGCAAAAGTTTTTGTGGGTGATAGAAGTAAACTGAGAACGTTAGCAATGTAAGAAGAACACTTTCTTTCCCTTCCACAATCCCACCCCCAACCACAACAATTTTTTTTTTATTAGAATACATAGGATTTTAAAAGTTTGCCTTCGTAACTTTTGACTAAGGCAAGTGTTTTTTTATTTTTTGGGGCATTTTTACATATTATATTTACCTCAGCCGAACTTGAGTAAATGAGAGAAGCATGTAACTTACAAATCCGGACATTTCGCGATTTTTAAAGTCCTTTATGATATCCACAAGCGCAGTGTTAATTAATACTGCTGCGTAACGGGTTCGAATGATTGGGAGGCGATCGAATGTTTATATCGCATGATCGAGCTTCACGCGCCGGCTGTTCGCTAGTAGTCGTTACGGACCTGTGTACTACGCACGAGATTGCGTAGTAAACAAGCAGTGCTGCAAAGCAGAACATTGTTTTCCTTTTCATTATAAACTTCAGTGATTGTAGCTAGTTAATGGTTGTACTCTACATGCCCACCCTTCCCCCTTTCGACGGACATTCAATGGAGCGTGAATGCTCCATCTTCAACACTGCACTTGACAATAACTGTTTTATTTATTGATCTGGATACTTTTATCATGTTTACCTTTTCTGTACAACATGCCACTTAGTAATGCTACATTCATTGGTATGTTGACTGCATGTTTTACCTTACATCTTCAGTGTGGTTCGGCTGGAATCATCCTTTTAACTAATTCAATGCAGTATGTGTATCAACAAGCCACAAATGTTGGTTTTTTATACCTCTGCCTCCTTTCTCCATATGGATAAATAAAGCATTTGATTTTGAATCCCCACATCAAGGTCGTGTGCCGATTTCCACACTAAGAGGGCTTCTTTAGTTGTTTTTTTTCAGCATACATGTCGTTTAGTAAAACCATCGACGAAGACCGATAGCTGGAGCCTTGACCCAAATTCACATGACCCACTGCCACCTGCTGACGAACTTCACAGGGAGAATGAAGAGGCACAAGAGACAGATGCTTCCGAAAAAGACTGGTCAGATTTATTTACACTACACTAGTGCCACATGCATTTTGTATCTTCGGCATCTTCCAAAGAACAGCTGGGCAGTCTTGGGCGCACCGAGTTGCTCAGTAAAACGAGTCTTGAAGTCCTCACAAGCAAATAAACAAAAGGCTATACCGAGGCTACACGGGCTACAGATAAAAGCAACGGCTAAACACGCCAATCATAAGCCGAAGTAGCGGTGGTAGCGGCACAAAGAAGCGCGAAGCGCGCGCAACGGGTGCGCCCGTCCGGACCAGAGGAAAAAAAGAAAAAGTGAACGATACTGACGTCACGGCCCAATGTTGCTTTAGCGATCGGCAACCCGCTGGCCGCCCGCTAAGGAGCAGCAGCTCGCGGCGGGTCGCATTTTTGTTATCGGCATTAGTTAAGAACGCGGCGTCGCCCGGACGTAATTTTTGGCTGGGGTCGTATTTTGTGTCACTACAGCGATACCAGTAATTTATTTAATTTTAATTTTGGCCGGAGTTGCCCTTTAACGAGTGCCTAAAATTGCCGCAAGGCTCGACCGTCAACGCTGTCATACTGCTGCGCCCGGTAGAGGCTATAGTGTTTGGGAAAGCAGTTTCTCTTCGTGCGTCAGTACGGGCCTCAATTTAGACTCGCTATTCGCCCGTTCTGCACTATAGGTAAAGGCTATGGCGGCTGACAAGAATATACTTCATAGTCTAGAGTCGCCTCCAGAAAAATCGTAGCGACGTTATAAGCCCCGTTTTCTCGTAATTACTTTTTCTTGCTCAGAGTATAGCTGAGATGTTACGTGTGTTCAGGTCCGCTTTATGGAACAGAAACCGACACTAGGTTTGTTAGGAAACTCGCGTCGCAAGTTTAGTCCGGAAGATACAAACAGCGCATCTGCGAAAAATCAGACTCGGCAAATCGATTCGCTCCCCAGTAACTGCCAGCTTAAGAAACTAAAGGAGACGTTATAAATCTTCAGCATCCTACTATGGCAAAGCAAAGAAGCCTCCACACGACAAGCCACGCCCTACGTTTCTGAACTTGTCAATTCCTTGAGACCAACTCAACTCACTGACGTCGCGCCACTGCGGTGGCGCTGCTGTCGGTACAGCGCATGCGCAAACGCTCCTCTCCTCCCGAATCTGTTTTCTGCGCGCGCGCAGTGCCCCCACCCGCCTGGTGTGGGCGAAGTGGGCTTGTTTGGAAACACTGTGTTGGTGTATAGTTTATGGCAGCTTAAGGAACACGGGGCGTGCAGTTGGGAGGATCTAATTATTTATCGGCAGTCAATAAGATAGTGGAGTTAGCCAATAAGAATATCGTAGAACAAATCACGAAGCAGACGGCGCGAAACATAGTAAGAGGTAGCCTGCGTTTCTAAAGTTGTCGGGTGACTTCAGTGTTGGGAATTAAAGCGTTATAGTCCGCTCTGAACAATCGAGTGTTTCACTTTGCTACAAAGAGCTAGGGGAGAGCCAATCGATGCATTATACAAAAGCATTCGAGAAATGTTTTGCGAAAAAGTAGACGATTCAGATTTTTTCGTTTTTTTTGTATTTGGAATGTGCTTGAGAGCTACGCCTAGCGGGGTCCAGGTTTTCAAAATTATGGTTTCTTACGGGAAAATGACATCCAATTTTTTTTTCGATGACACTGGTTGTAATTGTATATTCGTAAATTTCCGCGAATCGAAAGTTTCGAAAATAAAATTTCGGAAAAGCTCATCCATCATTAAGATACAATAACCTTGTGTTCTCGAACTAAATAATAATCCCGACCGGGAGTAATACTTGTTCTTTAAATTTACGCTAGATTGCGCAACCCTTAACGACTTGGGATTTATTGTTATAACCTATCGTAGTTCATAAGTATAATGATGCTTCCGTTCGGCGTATCGATTATGGCGGTTGCACAAATGATAATGAGATATTTGAGTGGAAGGTAATACTTATCAATCCATAATGTCTAATAGAAATATATTTGCCCAATTTTCAAAACTTCAACAAAACATGGTAAAAATATTCAAAATATTTAGATTCCACACAAGGGGAAGCGACATCTCACTACGCATCAATATTTGACAAAAAATATGAATGTCTTAAGGTACCTCACTAGTTCCCTAACTAAGAAAAAACACATAAATCTTGATCGTTGTTTTGATATACGGAAACTTTCATTCATACCGAGCTTGAGGCTAGTGAATAAATCAGAGGACAGGTGTCTGAGATATCAGTGCAAATCATGAACCGCGTGTAGACAAGAAACAATGCAAGTGTATGAAATTATTTGCCTCAATGGCTCGAATGAATATTTACTTCAAGTTTCTGTCTCGCAAAATTGCCAGAATGTGAAAAGACAATGCCAGCATTTTCGTTTGTCCTCCATCATCTTTTGTGCAAACAATACAGGCCACATTTCAATGTACACTATTTTTTATTTGCCTTCAAGTTGTGTTGTATTGACATTTAATAAATGTTGTTGTTCCTAAAAAATATAGTACATTGACACTTCGTTCCATTTACGTCATTACGTGCTTCGGGGTGCTTTATTCTTGTCATCACTGTCGCTTTCATGCGATTAAATCCTTCTGTAATATCAAGGTATTAATATGTCATCCTCTTTTTATTCATTCCTCAGGTGCAGTAGTGAGTGACCAAAATACACTTAAAGACAACTTCTTTTGCACGATTTAACAAAACGTTATTTGCATTATTATTTTGTTAGCGCTTACTAACACGTCCTTACACAATGTTATGAAGCGGGTATAATTTTTAGTTCACAAAACCGATTTACTTTTTTCCTTCGTTTATTATTATCCCTTCGTTACTTGTCAAGAAGAGCTGCCGTTCGTTGTTAAATTATCTAAAGTGGCGATGGGAGACCATGCTTAACAGGAAGCGGAAGCGAAGGGCCGCGCTACAGCACAGCTTCTGCACCCGATGGACTTTTCTTCTCTCCAGTGACTTCTGAGATAACAAGTGCCCGTTTGCTATACATTCTATGTCGCTTCGTAGTTATTGACATTGTGGAGTTTTCGTAGATGTTTCTCAACGTCCCGCAACGCTCTCCACAACCCGCTACGATACCTGGAACTCTACAGTCAAGGCTACATGGGAGCGCTGTACGCTGTAGCTGGCTTGTTTTTTATTTGAAAATGTTATCAGGCTCTATTGAGACTATGATAGGTGTGGGTATACAAGTGTACATGAAGAAAACAACAACAACAAGAGCAGCACACACTTGAAAAGGGTACTGCAAAAAGATACTGCCAATAATCTACAAAATGGTTTGACAATGAAAGATAAAAGTGGGTATGCAATACAAACAACAACATTTCATTCCACATTTTGCTGGATGCTATATCAAGAGAAAAGCTTCAAGTGATTGGCTTACAGGCATTGCTTGGTCCGAAAAGAAGATTCGAGTCATTTATGTTTTGTGGAAAGAATGAGTATCTGAAACAGTCCTTGAAGAACGGGGGTTGATGAAGTGCGCGACTGTGTTTTTTCCCAGTTATTCTCGACTCGTCAGGAACTAGGTAAGCTGTTATATCTATCTGGAATAAGCCATTAATAATCAGATATAAAAATGTCAATCTTTTTCTTTACGCCTCGTTACGTTCGGTACGGAGGGCTTAGCGGAGGGGTGAACACGGTCTACAAAGAAAACTCCCTACTGGCCGGCATATCGCGTGAGTATAGACCGAAATATTTGCACCAACCTATAAGTATAACGCCTGTTGCAGCATTAAAGATGGCTGAAGAAAAACATTTATTGAAGCGTGGCACGTAGAGATAAAATGTCGTCCGACCACCGACTTAGGAGGAGAGGAAGCTACAGCCACGTCGAGATTGCGTCTGTCACACCGTCTCCATATATGTAATCTCCGGCGCTGGTCCGCAAAGCGAGGCGCTCAATGGCCCAGTTTCTCGGCAGCGGCCGTTACTTGCGTCGGATCATTGACTGGCAGACGCAGAGGGACAACATCTTTAACGAGGGTACCTCGACGCCAACGAGATTTCCAAATCGTGGGTTCCCCCGGGATTGAGGCCAAGCAGAAGGACCCCTGTAGTTAATGAAGGGTTGGTGGAGTAATAGGGCAACCGGACAAAAGCTCACCGGACAGAAGCTCACCGGACAAAAGCTCACCGGACAAAAAGCTCACCCGATTTTTGACAGACCTGGAAAAAAGCTCACCCGTTTTTTGACAAGCCCGGACAAAGCTCACCTCGATTTTTTTCTACCCGGGCGAAACACGGGCTTAAATAAAGTGCGGACGCGATGGACATTGGACCGTTTTTAGGAGAACTTGTACCCCATCCACCAATGAGTTGGGAATTCTTAAAAAATACTTTGAAAGAACGGGAGTTGGGCCTTTTGGAAAAGTACAAGACAGATGACCAATTTAGAAAACTGTGCGGGATTTTAGATGAGGCTCGCGTTCCTTCCACTACAGACTTGTTCCACAAGAACTAACCACCAGGGAAAAGTCTACCGGTGACATCGGCTACCTGCTGGACTAGTTTGATTTCACGTATATCAACGGCCGCTTCCGTTATGCTTCTGTTCCATCTGCGGCGGCACCCGGAACGAATTCTTCCCTTCGCCTGACTCTGCGCCGACGACGACCGGAGTTTCTCTCCGGTACGGTTGAATATGTACGACGCCACTATTCAAGATAAAGACAGGATGAGCAACACCTGCAAGCAGAAGCACCGGGTTCAGAAGCTCGTCGGCCACGCCCATCCAGCGTCTTGAGGCTGACTGAATGCCTACAGCAAAATCAGGCGCTCGTTGCCACGGCACTGACACAAGCCCGGAGAGGTGGGCCACAGTTAAGCGGTGCGAAGAACCACTCTGCGCCTGCAAGTCGTCTTAGAAATATCTGCGATGGCTTACATGTACATCGAGATCTGCCAAGACTGCTGGAGCTAGTAGGGGACTGCATTCGGTTCTAACCAATCGATAATTAAACTTGTTTCTATTAAAATCAACAAACCATGCGCCTATCAGATTTAATTTATCGTTGCCTTTTTGTGTCGCACGCATGCACCTAAGTTGTCCGCACTCGTGTTAAGACCAACATGAAATTTTCTCGTGGTGAGCTTTTGTCCGGGTCTGTAGAAAAAATGGGTGAGCTTTTGTCCGGGTCTGTGAAAAAATGAGTGAGCTTTTGTCCGGCGAGCTTCTGTCCGGTGAGCTTTTGTCCGGAATTCCGGTAATAGGATGATGCTGCGACATGGGTGTGACCCTTAGGGCCTATAGACCGTTTTATCGTGTGTAGTGTCATTTTGAGAGCGAGAGAGAAAAGGGGAAAGGGCTACCGGCGCTTTCCCCTTTCTGGTTGTGTAGAAAGAGTGAAAGTCCCGGATGAGAGGCTTGGCCGGTGTTGGGTGTCTGCCGCGCCCCAACTTCGTTCGCGCTTTCTTTTCTGTTTTAAACTAGCAAACTTAATTAGAGCCGTGGTCTTCGATGGCGAGAGTTCCCCGGTCATCGGGACACCATTGCTGGGTGATAGGATGCACGAATAATGACAGGAAGCGTCGAATACTGCCCGAGGACCTATGTAGCTTGCATGGAATCCGGCAAGGCGAGTGCGGCTGCAATGTTTTTAAGCTCCATCGTTTTCCGCATGACTGGACATGATGAACCATTCACCAATTTTTGCTTGCAACGGGCCTATTTCAACGTAGCCATTTTTAGTAATCAAAAGCGATACACGAAACGGGAACCTCAATTAACTTTTGTAAACACCCGAAGCTGCTACAGATCGTTTTGCCGCGCTGCTTTTATCTTGTGTGCCCGCGTTCTTATATTTCCTTGTAAATGAGCGACGAAGACGTTCTAGATGTACTTATATCGAACCGCAAAAGCCTCAAAGCAGCCACGAATTATTTTACTATCTGATGCAATATTTTGAGTACTAACCTCCAATTTCTATCGCTGATACGTTCGCTGCCGCTGTTCCGTCCGTCGCCGCACTGGCGGATGACATGACTCGAACAAACAAATGTGCACACTGGGCTCGAAAACGCAAATCGCAACACACGACACGTACCCTGTAGCGACTATCCAGCTCTTCAAAGCGCCCAATCAACGGAAACAACCCACCAGCGGCACCCAAGGAGCGCTTTTGCCGGCTCTCTGGTATCGCGCAAGGAGATCGCGATTCAGGAAAACCAATTGAACTACCTTTTCAACAATTTATAGCCTCACCCGGCGGCGGAAATAAGCCTTCAACTAAGTGTTGTAGATGATAAAATTGAGTCAGTCACCACTGCAAATTATCAATATTAAGATAAATTCAGTTACAAAATTTTACAAGCTGAAACAGCAATTATCGCGAGAAAACTGGCACGCACCTTTCGAGTGTACCCAATGTTCATCGGCGGTACAGCGTTCGGTGCGCGCTCTATGCACAAAATGTTCCGAGCACAGTCGAGAGGATGGCGTTGGGAAAAGTATTTTCGGTTTATGGACGCAATCCACTGCCGCCGAGACCGGGGTCATGTGGAAAGCGATGGAGCTTAAAGACATTGCAGCCGCTCTCGCCTTGCCGGATTCCGTGCAAGTTACATAGGTCCTCGGACAGTATTCGACACTTTCTGTCGTTATTTGTGCACCCTATGACCGAGCAATGGTGTCCCGATGACCGGGGACTGTTGCCATCGAAGCCCGTGGCTTTAATTAAGTTTGCGAGTTTAAGACAGAAAAGAAAGCGCGAACGAAGTTGGGCACAGCAGACACCCAACACCGGCCAAGCCTCTCATCCGGGACTTTCACTCCTTCTACACAACCAGAAAGGAGGAAAGCGCCGGTAACCTTTTCCCCTTTCTCTCTCGCCCTTTTTCAGTAAAACGGTCTATAGGCTGAAAGCTGGCGTCAAAGTCATTTTTCTCACTTATTGAGAACCAAGGGCGTTATGTGTGTAGCGTTATGTTGTGGATGCGGTTTGTAGTTTTCTGGGCCTGCGGTTGCACGTTTGTTGGCTATCAAAAATTGGATCAGAGGGTATATTTGTAAACAGGAACCCCTGTTTGTCTAAAGCTTTGCGGTAGATCGTTCAAGCAATATCTGGTCTTCAAGTGTTTTTGAGTAAAATGAATGATATTTGAATAACTTTATTCACCAACTTATTCTAGTTTCAATGCTTACAAAAAATCGCAAGGCTTTTTATATTTATATTGAAAGAAGAAATTTCAACATGTTTTGGCCAACCAACGTTTTATTGAAAGAATTGTCAGAACACATAAAGCGCAGTCGTTCACCTTGATTTCCAAGAATTTCTCGATTGGAGTATATGAGAAAGTATTATTTAAAGCTTGAGCTTTTCAAAGATCCGTGACTCCGGCATCCGTATTTTCAGATGCAAATAAATTATTTGATCTGATTTGATAAAATGATGAAATGAGTCATAAAACATCCTCACTGGCATGTCGTATGATTCACGATGGCAATTGTACATTCCACAGAAGAGCTACGTACATAGCGTATGCATATTTAATAACGATGCAGGAACAGAAAAAAAAGACTAACAAAAAAATCGTCGCACCTTGCCTGCCTAAAAAAAATCTGCAGGAGGTTTTTATAGACAGATGGGAGAAAAGTAAGAAAAATAAAGTACTAAAAAAAACCGCTGCATTGAGGAACCGAAATTGTATCGTTTGCATAAGGAAGCGTTTAAGTAATTTATTCAATATTTTAAATAAAATAAAATTGTTTTTTAATAAGCATCAAATGGAAAAAAAGCTTTTCGATAAAGGACGAAATTAATCGTTCCACGTCTTTCAGAGTAGCGACATTTAAAGCTTTGTCCTTTTGCATTAAGTACCTAAAACATAGGCACTCTGCTTTAAGAAAAAGCAAACCATTTGCTATATTGTTGAAGCCCAGAGCACTTTCTTAGCAGTTCCTTACTTAATGAAATCACTTCTTGCTGAAAAAAGAAATCACGCATGTCTGCGTCTGCTTCACGCCCTGAAGAGTTCTCTCCTTATGAGACATTAAATAGAAAAGCTGTGTCTGCTTGAACAAAAACTTTTCTCGACGGGTAGAAGTAGTCGTAAAAGGTAAAGATGACATGCCACCATGAGGAGAACAATACCTTCGTTTCGGATCTCGTTTGGCCTTAGTCGTGGTTTCGCCATGCCGTGAAACTTTCAAGCGTTTCTTTACAATGAGAGGCACCTTCAATCAGCCTCGAGGAGATTTACGATCCCTGTGGGTTTTCAATATTCACAATAGGCCTCTCTTTAACGTGATTTTCGAAAGGGAAATGCTTCGGTGGCGAATCTAGCGCTGGAAGTTTTCGCCATTCTTTTAAGTCATCAGAAAGCAAACAATGGGCGCGTTAAGTAAACGCGCTCGAGTGCGCTCCAGCGGTCAGAGTGCACTCAGCTAAACTAAACGACATTGTCTCATTTCATGTGCGCGGTGGCGAAGAGCGCGCTCCGCGAGCTCCGTCGTCGGAGATGTTGCGCGAGAGCTGGAACTGGTCGGTTTCCGGTAAGATGACGGCATTTCCGCTTTCGCGGCCAGTCTCGCAGTGGTCTCACGCGTCTCGCGTTCTATTCTCACTCCCGCTTGGAGAGGTGTATACTTCGACGGCGACCACTTGGCAGCTCGTGAGGTCCTTCCATCTTCGTGGTAAATAAAATTTAAAAAAAAACTGGTTTAAGCAGGTTTTATATATTTTTCAAATGCTTGTCGAAGTTCCTCATGCGCCTTACCATAATTCTAGGATCAGGCAAGCCGAGGAATTCTGGCCATTCAGCCGTCATTCTTTAAGGCTTTTGGGATTTCAGAACACGTTCGGCTTACCTTTAATCGCCGTACCAACAGCGTGCAGCACGAATCAAGCTCTTGCTGTTGCCGCCGTCTACCCCGCATTGATTTCGTCGAAGTCGTCGTCGAACAAACACTTAACGAGTTTCCACGTGATGGGAGCCGTGTTTAAGCGCGCGCCGGAAAGCCGAAACAGGAAACATTAAAAATCGACGTCAGATGGCGCCTTGGTGCGAAAACAAAACTGCGGTCGTTAAGCTACTCTCCGAAGCCGCGCGCTCGAGCGCAGATGTCCGGAGTCTGGAACTCACTAACTTAACGTTCCCATTGTGTTCCCTGCATTGCACCAAATAGCTTAATTTGCCTTTTTTTATAAATGCGTGCTATTACGTTCCCAGATAACGTGGCGGAATGTTCGCTACTGTTTTAAAAATGTATTTAAAATCTTTAACTTCAACGTGCCGATATACGCCAGCATGGCGACGTCTGCGATTTTTCAATTCTCTTTGAATGGATTGTTGGGGATAAGGTTCGCTCCTACCTTTCTAAACACACTTAGAGAAGTACAAAATGATTCGAAATGCCTCTCACCTGGTTAACGTACTTCAAAGTGTTCACACAGAAAAGCGAAGCTATGTAGGTTTTAATATATAAAAGAATGCTCAGCAATCAATTTGGTGATTCAGCCGGTTTCTATGGGAGTGCATACTACAGAACAGTTTCGAGCGAAGGATAGATACCATCCTCACATTACATATAAAAACACTTTTACTTCGCATCAGAAGGGTGCCGCACCACCTTCAAACTGAGGTTTATCGCTGCGTTTTTTTATTATTGCTTGGTCTTTGGAATTCGGGAGAATGAATGGTTGAAAGGTTTAGAAGAACTGGGCCGACGTCCATCTCTAGGAGAATCAAGGCAGCAATGCCCATAGAGGCATTGACCATTTATCTTTCAGACAAGGACAATCGAACTCAAAGTGCTCCCCCGAATGAGAGGCTTGGTGTTTAAATGCAGGACATTGTTTTTAAAGACTGCTCATGTCCACATCGGTGAACATTAAAAAAGCAGAAGAAGGCTATTTTTACTTTCTTGTCATTGGGATGGCGTCGTCTTTCTCTTTCTTTAGTTTCTTCTTTTGCTTTGAGGGATATAGAAACCTTACCTGTATGTCCCAAAACTCTTTCTAATATAACTGCGGTCATCCGTCACGTAAAAATGTTCTTTCCTCCGAAATAAAACGTGATTAATTTCATTGTTATTGGCGTATTCCTTTGTTACAGCAGGCACAAAACGCAGGACATTTCGTGCGTGTATTGCAATGTTGTTAAATATTAGGGAGAGCATTTGTGCAAAAACTACGGTGCATCAAAATACCTTTCAGCTCACAGAAACTAAATTATTTACTCGAGTAACAGACACGTTGATTATAAAAAAACTTTATTGGCCCAGTACACGCGTGTACACAACAACTGCGATCGACGGAAAACATGCGATTTACGCAAATAACGTCGTGGCGAGAACGTTTTTAATGTGAATATCGCATTTTTGCTTAGAAACATTATATCGTCCTTGTTATTTGCTACTTTTTATTTAGGACATAGAATTGGCTGTATGTGCGTTCTGATGAAGAATAGACGTGTGGGCATTGTTCGTAAACAGTTCGCTTGTTATTTGAGTAAATACGGAAGTTTCGATTGTGGTTACGACTACGAGGTCTGCATAATAAAACCAACGTACTTTTTAACCCTTTCGTTGGCAAATTTTATAAAAAGTGTAGGGAACTTTATTTTTTAATTCACACATTACGTGATGGAGTATCACAATTCAGCAAACGTTTATTTTATTACAAGCGTAGTTCTTTCTACGTGGGTGGGAAGCATACTTCCCACTGCCCCATATGTGGGCTACTTCCAGTGAAATTTTCGAAAGCATGGTTCTTTGCAGAGAGGTATAGAACACGCAGTGCATGTGTACCTGCTCTTTTTTCATGCCAGCATGGTGCTGCAGTTCCTGCATCGGCGGTAGTTAGAGTTTTCGATTGGAAAGTGCTGTCCCACTCCGGCCAACTTGAACTCTTTGGGCACACCCATCTCCTTAGAAAGGAATGACGGTGTCCTCCCTCTCTTCTTGCCTGACGTGTGTCCACAGATGACCTGCCTTGCAAGATTCGGTCTAAAAGAAAGCTGATCTTTCTTCTGCAACCCCATGGTGTTGTACAGAACGAAGGCATTGCCGATTGAAAGGTCCACAAAGAAATAAAGAATCCTCTGCCACCACTTCAGTGCATGGCGTCCGATAGCGTACCTCTCCCGCAGCTGGTCGAACTTGTCGACGCCTCCCAATATTTGGTTGTAGGTCGCAACAACCTCGGGGCAGGTGACAGTCGTCTTTGTCCCATCTTTATGTGTTCTTGAGACAGAAGAAATGTATGTCCTTTGCCATATTCATTCGTTAATGCGTCCATTCGTTGGTTCGTTGATTCATTCAATCATACTACGCTTGTAACTCGGTAGCATATAGCTTTCTTTGAGACCAGAAAGGCTAGATGCCTGGCAAACACAGTTACCTTTATTGATGGACATGCAGACTTGGGGTCTAGGACAAACGCGAAAAAACGAACAAAGCCTCCGGTACCTGACACGTCCGGCGCACGCAGTTGGCGGGATATAAAATAAAAATAAAAGTACTCCCCCGGCAGGAAAGATACAACATATTTTTTCTTAGTGCGAAAAAATCCTAACAAAGGGCACCACATGCCGCAGATTAGAGAAAAAAGAGGCGATTATCTCGTTGGGTTCGTGGTGTGCGGCGCCTTGACGAATCTTATTTCAAGCGATTCAAGAAGTCATTTGAATCTAAAATAAAAGTAAACTGAACGGTAGTTGGAAAATTCGTTTCGCCAGCGTTACGATTTTCACTTTGTTTTATAGTTTAATGACATAATTTTTACGAGTTAGGAGCTTATTTGACAGAGACGTGCAGATACTTAATTTTTTAAAAGTAAATATGTAATTATTGAATGTGTATATGTGAGGAGAAAAGAAAAAGAGGTAAAAAAAGAAAAAGCAGCATGAGGCAAGGTCGGTTTGGTGGCTTGAGACCAAAGACCCATGTGGTACACCTGCCGACCTTTCGTCGCCTCTACCCAGGACGGCAGGGTCGCAAAGCACTATCATCGTATGTGTCGCCCGTGGACCAAGACAATATAAAGGAAAGCGCAAGTCGGGGGACATTCAGATTTGGGTGCACCGCGTCCGGGAAGTGGTGCGCAGAACTGATATATCGCACCATTGTGACTGAAAGCCGACTGGCTATCTATCGCAAACGCAAACTCTGTATACTTGTCTTTCATTATCCGTTTTTCGTACTTTGTAAATAACGATATTTTTACGACTAGCTGTCTTGTGTTAATTTCCTATATCAGATCAAGAACCTGACAGTATACACCTCATATCTGATCATGAAACATGCTACCGGCTCTTCATCTTGTAGGTCTCGCGGTTTTCCTTGAATTACAACACATGCAGTTTTGTATTTTTACTATATTTTGGCTAAAATATACTATTTATTTTAATTGAAGAGGTTAATATCCGCGAATGCAGTTTCTACCAAAATAGGTTAGTGTGATTGCCTAAAAAGACTGATTTTAAATTGGTTGAGTGTACAAGTTTGTAACACTAACGAAACTCATTATAATGCCAGTAAACGCCACCGAATTACAATACTGAACAAATATTCGCATAACAGTTCAGCTGCTGCGATAGCTACATATAAAAAAAGAAAATAAATTGCGCCCTTTCGATCAGGTCTGTTACTATAGATATATAAAAATTAAAGAATTCGGCGTGTTATTTTTATGCGATTTGCAAAAGGAGCATTATTAGAAGACACAAAATTTGTATCCTGGTCTAGCCCCGAAAATCTAGAATATACAAGAGCAATCAGATGTTAGGACGTCTAACAGGACTGTTGCTAAAACTTACATCATGTAATATAAAAACCTCCGTAATGAATGAAGGAATATTTTCGAAGTAACTGTCATATGTATTTCGCTGAACCTGGGAACTTTTAAAGAGCTGTTTTTTTTGCCATGAAACATGCACTACAAAACAGAACTTGCCTTGCTAATAAATACTCAAGAATACGCCAACTCACGCATTTGAAGCACGAAATAGGACAGATATCTTGAAGAAGGAGCGTCATATATCGCATATATTTCTTACGTCATACGTATTACAGCGACGTCCAACGCAGCAAAGCGGAACTTTTCACTCCCTATAATAAAAATAAATACTACATTACTCAACAATATTTTGGACTGAAATGGATTTTAGTTGAAAAAAAGAAGAAGTCAGAAATGAAACAACCCGAAAACCTTACTTGGCACATGTGCAGAGTGAGTTATGAAGCTAGTCATAAAACTCACTGTTTTGTACTTTTATTTTTTCTGTTATGTTCTCCCTTCTATGTATTACTGTAGCGTGCAGTAGACCACCGGTAATATATTGCTACCGGTCGCTTGCGGCGATAAATGTCTAAAATGCGACTGTCCAAACTAGAAAAAAAAAAAAAAAAAGAACACGGGTTGAGAGGGGAAAGGCAGAAGTTAGGAGGCGACGTCTCCATTAAAATGGCCAGCTAGGCTGGATTTCTTGTGAGATTTTCCGGGGTCCGAGCCAGTCTCCTTCCGTTGGAGTTCTGGCAGACAATTATTGTGATTTTTAAGAATCGTTTTCAGGACTAATATTTTTTACAGTTGTCACGTAGAAGATTTACGACAGAGCTTACACTATTTCGCACTATTTTCAAAATAATATTACGTGGTACATTCGAAGAAAGACTACTTCTCGAGCGTTACCGAATTTATTGCAGTACCCTGCGGATTGTGGAAGTTTGGCGGTGTTCATCTGTGATAAATATAGCAGACCTTGTTTTTTTCCTGCACAACTTACACCAAGAAGATAGATATTTCGAATGGAAAAATTGTACAGCTTATCCCTTCCTCTATTTTGAAAAAAAAAAGAAGACAAAATATGAGAGAGTAAAAACAGCTCTCCAACAAGATATATAATTTTTACACCATTTTTGAGTAATACTTACTAAAGCTACTCTACTGCTCAAATTACTGATCTCCCACATGCTGAATGGAAGCTAGCACTATTCAGCTAGTGATTCGTGGCACGCGTGGACCGTGGATATTGATTGCCGTCTTTTTCTTGATTAACTTCATCAGTCTGAGAACAGGGTCTGCCTTGTTGGCTTGTGGATTGCTATAGGTTTAATCACAATGGAACTCATACGTTTGAGCTCTGCACATAGAACATATCGGGTAATTTCATATTCAGTGCAAAAACAGAACTTTCGGGTAGCAACGCATAAATCTCAGCAATGTCGTCGTCAAATTGCATGGTTAAGTTAAAACCTATAAACGATTCGAGGTTTTAGTATAAACCATTTCAATCTAGCGCGTCCACGAAAAACACATAAAAAGTCCCCGAAAACACTTCAACAAACAAACAAACAAACAAACAATCTCACCACCCGACCCCAGAATAAACAAACCACGAACGTCAGGTACAATCCTTCCCGTCTACAATCTGCCGCCGTTATTGCGAGGGCATTAGCGTTGATTGCAGTCAGCGCTCCGCCTGCTGAAGCAATACGAGAATAATTCAAATTTAAGCGCGTATAAAGCACTGACTTTCTCTAGGTCATATAGCATGGATTCTATTCATGCTTCAAGGGGCTGGAACCCGGAATCCCGCTGATGGCATCGATCCAATTCCAGCTAGTTGAGTCCACCGTTCTATACAAAATGCTAAGTTTAAGAAACGAGATATCGCCCGCAGAGTTTAACAAGGTAATCTGAATTCTTCAGTAATATCATTCATTCATGCATTTGTTTATTTTGCGGGCCATATCATGAACATAGTTTGATCGAGAGTAAACAATCCTGCCATTTTTGTCAAAAGCGTATCAGCTTGTTTAGTCAAACCTATTGATACACGCATTCCTAACTTAAAAGAGAATATACTTTTAATAAACATAAAAATTAACATCCGATCGTATACAGTTAGTGACAAAAATATTAACCCAGTCCTTATTATATCCTACGATGCCAGTGGTTATTGGATCCTTGTAGAAAGGGCATAATTTTACGCCGTTTCTTATTTATAACTGACCAGTAGAAAGGTGCCAAAAACAGTCATTAATAGGGTAATTTATGTTGTGGCCCTTTTTATTTTTACCGCTGATGAAATTTAGTTTCTTCAAGTCTAGTCCAACGTTTCCAGAGCGCAGCTCTTAGGCGCCGTTTCCGGCTTGAGGCGGTGTCGCCGTTGGCGTCGGCGTCGCCGTTGGAGTCGGCGTAACCGCAAGGTCACGTAACCCCCCAAGGTCACGTGACCCCCAAAGTCAGTGACTTGAGGGTTACGTGACCCCCAAATCACGTGACCCGTCACTGAGGCCACGTGACTCCCAGGTCACATGACTCCCCTGCCATGTTACCCCTCGAGGTCACGTAACCCCCGCAGGTAACGGCCCCCCAGGTCATGTGAGCCCCGGCCAGGTGACCTCCCTCCGAGGTCACGTGACCCCCCCCTCTAAGCGCCTTCTCCTCCTCCTCAAGAGCTGCGCTCTAATTCGGCGTTACAGGGAGTTGTAAACGGCTTTCATTTTTAAATCTGATATATGTTTTAGTATAATGTGATAAGTTGATGGACGCACGGGAGCAGCGTAGTTAGCAAAACTCTTTTGCTTTTCTAAGCGTGAGAAGTGATTGCGACCACTAAAATCTAAATATTCATCCTGGACTAAAAAACAAAAATCGGCTTGAAGACAAGGAAATTGCACGAAAGAAAATAATCCTATAAATTTCATTTCAGCAGCAATAACCGTCCTCTGAACTTATCATCAAAAGGTGTATGTTCCTTATGGTTTCGACACCATATTCGGTATTGGCGCACTACCAGTGTTAACTAGATCTCAGTTATACATTCACTAGGACTGTGCAACAACAGTCGTTAGAGTCCAAAAGTGCCCGCTTGAAACTGAGGACATATTTTCACTTCGCAAGCCAGTCGTGATATGTTTATTGGCACACATGGTGCCTGAAGTCAGCCCGAATCGTACTACCAAAACGCCTTGGAAACTTGAAAACATCAGCTACGATATTAATATCAACATCAGAGATACAAAACAAGAAAACCAAACACGAAGAAGAGCAACAACTAAATCACTCAAGCAAATATAAATAATAACAAAACCAAAAATATAAGACACAAAAAGCTATACATGGCGAAAGACGAAAACGTTTCCTAAGATGCAGTCTAAGCAGCTTTATAATAGGGGAAGCGCTGTGCCTGAGCGGAGAACAAACCCGGGAGAGGATTAGGAGGAAGATCAGGTGGAGCATGCAAATGAACGGACGCAGAAAGAGGAATATCAACCGAATGGGGTTATGTTGCTACACCAAGGAAAAGTGGTAGATGACGCAGCAGTTTCTTTAAAACAGCAACTGCGGATTAAGTTCACCATATAGTTTGTTAATACTTTTTGTGAGTAAGTTTGAGACGACAAAAGGTATGGGTACCTATGCTCTTGCTTCGCTAAGCGCGACATTATTTTTCGCTTTTACGTTGTTAATTCCTTGTTTTAGTTTATTTTAACGGAGGTATCCAAGACCCTCGAACTATAACCAAAACATCGCAAAGGCTTAATTGAAACAAGCAGTGGAACAAAAATACATCTGTTCGAGGTCAAAGTAAAATTGAGACCGTAATACTAAAAACAAAAAACGAAGAAAACTGTAGATTGGAGTGCTTGATCTTGTTGTGCAGTTGTGACGAAGGTAATAAAGCCAGTTTAGGAATCGTAATCCCCTTTGCATTGTTTATTCCCAACATGAACAACGGAAAGGGATTACGAACCCCGAGCTTTTTTAATACCCTCATCACTTTATTTAATTTTTATGTCAACGTCATTTAGACATTTATTCACTCGCCATTCCCTACACATGAGGTCGAGTGAAGATAGCGCTATAAAACGAAATATTGAAAACGTTTGCTTTCTCTTGTCGTTTTCTGTCTTTCTCTTTTATTTGAACACTAAAGTTGAATCCGAGCCATATTGTTTCTTTTTTGTTGTTGTTGTTTGCTTTGCTTAGTTTCAGAAGCATCTCTGGTCTTCGTAAGTGTTGGCTAACTAGCGGATTTCACAAAAGAAGTGTTGCGTTCGTTCGAAACAAACTTTAACTTGTGCGTCCACCAGGTCACCTTTTAACGAATCACGAGTCAAACTTTGCTTGGGTTTGCGTTTGAACGTAACTCGTCTTTAGATGTACTTCAGGGGTCAGTGTCATACTTGGAACAGCTTGACTTTGAGCTTTAGTAGCAGCGGCGATCGTTACGGTTTGTTTTTCATTGAGTAACTATTAATGCATTATATATGTGCCTTATTTATTGATTAATTGATAATCAAAAAATTACTTCTTTTTATTTTATATTTCTGAAAATAAACGCCTCCTTGCTTATCACGAAAGGCAGAACTTGAAACTAACAAAGCATGTAATGCATATGGGAACTTAGATAGTGTTACGTTACAGAAGTGACAAAGGCCATACACTACAAGAAAAAAAAAGCAGTCTGACGCAAGGTGTCCTTTGTTCCGTACAAGAAAAGAACATTTCATATAAAACGAATAATATTTTTTGCTCTTAGAGATTCGCTTGCATTACCTGGATTTGCCCAAAACTCTTTAGGGCCCTAGGCGTTAAATATAATAAAAATTACTTATTTCATTCTAAAAACATGCATAAGATTGGTTTGTATACAAAATAAGAAAAAAAACTTGCTCAAACTTGGTTCAAAAAAGTTTTTTTTTTTTAATCAAGCGTTGCACCGTAATTAAGTCGCAGTTGGCAATACTGCGTTTTTTGCTTACGGCCTTCGCAAGGACTAAGCAGAGCTAGTATATTTCTGTTTTGTTTTAGAGTTATAAACAAAAATACATAAAATAACCTTCCCTTCGGCATTGATACTTAAACGCACTGTACCAACTTGAAATTCACAGGTGAAAGATTCCGAGTTAGGTAATTGTACAATTAATTTTGGTTGTACGGTAAGGTGCATAGAGAGCCGTAAATGTTTACTCTATTGTTTTTATTTACCTCCACGTCTGAAGTAAGTAAATAAACTTATTGGCTGAGGCACTGTAATACTACGATAAGATACTCTTCTATGTAAATAAAAATGACACTTCACTTGCACGTTTATCGTAATTATAAATAAAGCAGACAAATTTGACAATTTATTTATCGCGGCAGAATCGAGTCCGAGCATGTTTGCATGCTAAGAGAAAGACTAATACTTCCAAAGCTGATAATTTTGGCGGATGACCGTTTCCAATTTTCGCCTGTCTATCCCGGTGAAACTAAAATATGGCGCGAGGAGGATAAAGCAAATGCAAGCTTTGTCTTTTTATGATAGTCCCGAAATAAATCAAAAAAGTAAATGAAATAAAAACGTTAAAAAAAAACATGGCGGATTTGTACGCAAAACCCTCTGAGAGCACAATATAGGGACAAGTTCTCAAGAACAGTGAGTATAATCTGATCTACAGCATTAAGTACAAAGATGGAAGGCCTCAATAATAACATTCCTGGAGAGACCTGTCACATATTCACTGTCTTAATAGATAGGGGTTGTCTCGGCGACAACAAAGACACTTGGTTGTCTCCGCACCTATCTCGAACACTGGCGGTAAACAAACGACTTGCTAAGAGGAAACGAGAGGAAGTGAAAGTGTTCTTTAATACACCCCCACCCCCTCGCCCCCGCCCCCAGCAGCGACCAGTGAGTCTAACACTACGAACTACAATAGCGCCGAACGCAGGCGAGTGCTCAATCACGGGGTGGGGAGGAAGGTTCCCGATACAAAATTGAGTTTGGTCCGAGGAGCCTAGGAATCGAATTAGGTTCTCAACACTGGGCTCTCTCAGACACCCGCGCTTCCGCGTAGGAGGCGGTCTCTGGGAGATGGGTAGGGCTGAAAGGTGGGGAATCCGTGTTGGCCCCAAACGCTGGTCTTCTTGGAGGAAGAAGTTTGTTTCAGAACGCCGCGTACCGAAACTCGTGGAAGTCTTTTGTTCGCAAGACTGTTCACAATCTGTGCCGTTATTCGTGGCTAAAACAAAATTAAAAAAAATATTCCCGAAGGTTGGGGCCGCGATTTCTTTGGGCTAAGGAACGTAGGTATTACGTTAAAGGTGAACTTGAAAGGTATTGTTATCGCGGTTGTATTACGTCTGGGGCATTAGGTAGCACTGAAGAGGTGAGTTTTTTCTACTTTTTGGATCGCCTCGGGAGCAGATTTATCGCTATTTTGTGAAGCCGACGGCCCACCAAAAGCCATGGTCGATTGCTTGAGGCTTTTGATGAAAAAGCAAATATCCATATTAGGGTGACCTGCAAGGTGTTTGAAGGAGGTGTGTGAGCGAGATAAATGATTAGCTGATTGACGGCTTTGTCCCAAAATGAATTTCGGAATCCTGTGGGCATGAACAGATGGCCTCACAGTTGTTGAGTTACTACAACTTATTGAAACGTCCTCTTGAACAAAATGTTTGTTCTTTTTCGTTGGTGTTGGATCTGAAAGTGAGAATGGATCAGCTGATTCGGGGACACGTTGGTACACATTTTTGTGAGGATTCAAAACTGCTGGAGTAGAAATTACAAATGGGAGCGGAATTTAGTGGAACCGACGAGGTAGGTATTATCTGATTTCAAGAGCCGTTTTATGCTTACACTTCTCTAAACTGTTAAATGTTTTTGATGAATTGTTTTTAAATGCTTTCTCATTTTTTATGTTTTTGATGTATTTTTATATGTTGTTTCTTATTCATGTATAAAGTGTAACTAAATGTTTTTTTGTTAAACTTTCTGCCCATAAAACGGGCTCCAAGACCCCGTCATGCTGCTTTAGCAGCTTTTTAACTTGCATACCTTGGCAGTGTAAGACTGGATAAATGAAGCTTTGAATTTGAATATCTTTTCTATGGTTTGTCATAAACTCGCAGACAATGTTACCAACGAACTCGGTAAATCAAGCTGCGATAAAAACACATTGTCATGACGTTCGCTATTTTTGTACGGAAATTTTTTGCCGGCAAATTAAATCTAGTTTTCTGAAATACACCTTAACTTTACACTGTCAGTTGCAGCGTTTGTGCGTGCGTGTGTGTGTGCATGTGTGCGCGCGTGCTTGTGTGTATGTGTGTGTGTGTGTGTGTGCACATATCTGCTATGCTGGACTAAGCTCTGATTAGTAATGAAAAGAAGTATGGCTTGAAGCTTAGCAGAAAGCACAGCGTGTAGTTTTGAAACAAAACAACTTTTGACGAACAAACGGTTAGTAAGTTGCTGGAACGTACCCGCCAGATATACCTAAGATATTTTTTGTTTACATATTGCCACTCAAAGTGACCATTGTTAAAAACAAACCTAGAAGGCGAGGCTGGTACAAATTGAATACGCAAATTGTTGCAACACTCTTTGCGCAACAAGTTTTTTTTTGTGTGTGTGTTCCTCTTGTTAATACAAATTTGCATGACCGGTGAACTGAATAATTTTTGGGTATGCCTGCTGTTTGCGGGTTACGCCAACGATACCCTGCTGGCATTTATGCGTGGTGAGTGCCCAGTGGTTCAGGGAAAGCTGGGAAGTAGTGACGTACTTGAACTTTACAGATTACAAATACAATTCGCTTTGTCAAGAATGGTAAAAGGTGATAACTGCCCAGTTATTTTTTATATAAATGAGACATTTGTGTCAGTGATAAAAATTTGTTGTCATCTATGGCTTTTTGTTAATTACACAAGTGAAACATATTGCCTTTGCTTCTGTTGCCCCTAAAATCAACACTTTAATCTTTTTTGGTATAGGGTAAAGCAACGCTAACGTTACGGAATGGAGATCTAAAAGAAGTGTTGAGCTCGATTTGAAAAAAAAAGGAATTGAGCTACATGTGTAACATTCCTCAGACAATTTAGAAGGTTTTATAGTAGTCTTTTTGAGTAAGAAAAAATAAAACTTTTCATACCTTGTTTGAATGTATTCCTAACAAAATTGTCCAGCTATGCGTTATGCACAGTACCAAAAATCCTACTTTCTCATCCTGCAAGAAAAAAAAAGACCGAAACGTTGTTTTTTTATGATAGCTCGAAAAGGGCAATTTGGATCAAACTACGCACACAACGAACAAAAAGGGAATGAAGTTATCCTAGATATAGTTTATCTTGAAAATTAATATGCAGAAAAACACCTGAATTACAATTTGTGTGCGCACTCTTAGAAATAAGGGGTGTATAGGAGTACACCCCTGGTCCCATATGGAATACCCCAAAACTACATATGGACGTTCAGTTCACTGACGTCGAGTTGGCGATACCAACTTTTATGAGCGGCTTGATAGCTTTGGATATAACGTACTAAATAGCTAATGTGCGTATCAATGACTAGAAAACAAAAGCACTGAGGTTTTGCAGCGAAGCCAAAAAAGCTTGATGATCTTACTGTAGTCTTTAATGCGTACATTAGCTATTTTGATAAGTTGTATCGGTCGACTATCAAGCCGCTCTTGAAAGTTGGTTTGTTCGGTTCTACGTCTGTGGAAGGAACGTCGAATTGTTGTTTCGTGGTGTTACGTGTGGGACAAGGGTGTACTCCGATACATTTCCTATTTCTTAAAGTGTAATATTGAGAATGCCGTGTAAAAAATAATTTGCTGTGCGAAACCAAGAAAGACCAAACGATTGTAAGCCGGAAAAGATGGTAGATCTCTCGCATATCCATTAAGACTCTAAACGGGTAGAAGCCAAAGGAGAGGAGGATATGAACGCGCACGCGTGGACGTCACCACACCAAGCTCTGCTCGGAACGATTAGTGGCTAGACGCGAAGCTAGATGCCTTTTCTGTCCGCTACTCGCTGTTCGCGAACGCGTTCGAAAGTGAACGCCAAACACAGGACGCCAACGATCGGCGTTGGAACTCGTTCGAGGATTGAGCAGAAACAAAACCTCCTAGCTTAGCGTCTACTCACTAATCATATCAACCAGAGTTCTGTGTTCCAACGTCCCTGCCCACTCTCGTCGCCTCCTCTCCTGTCAGTTTTGAATTGCATAGTCACTGAAAATGTGAGCGGGGCGGCTCTTTTTGAACGCACGGCCTCCAACGCGCGACCGTTACCTTGCGCCATGCATTTCGACTGCGCATGCGCGCGCTCCAGGTGCACGAGAGGCCGAGACGTTGTCGAACCTAGGAAGCTCGAACCGAAGGCGGGACAAGTGCAGCTCAGCCCCTGCCCTTCACACCTTGTCGGTGACTACAGATGAATGACTTGACGCCAGTCGAAAAACTTATTGCAGATTGGTCATTGGATTTAGACAAAGGCTGCGTCGCACCAACCCTGTCCATTCTGTTCAGAGGAGGAGAAGGCCTTCTGATGAGTATGTTTTTGTAGCTCGGGCCAGAAATAATTTTTCTGTTTTGTAATTGCCATAATCTGTTATATTTCCAGCAACTTAAAAGGAAAAGTACCCGAGAGTTTTTTTTTTTATATTGACAAGCTCTAGATCAAATTTTACCGAAGGAAAAATAGGTAACATTAACACTCAAAGATGTTTTGCTGTTTTAGAGAAAAAAATGTGGAACCTCGCAAAATAAAATAAAAAAAGGTAAAAAGGCCTTTTTCTCCGCAGTCCACTGATAAACCAGGCGTCTCTATTTATATTCACGAGGTCCAGTGCTGCGGTTTCGCGTAGGAACGAGCATTGTTCCCGATTCGTCTATTTCCCCATTCCTTCCTTTATTTTCTCCATCCATCCTATTGTTCCTGGATGCTATACGTTCGAATTACTCGCGAGGGGACACGGTGAATATGGGCTACGAGTCGGCCATTGTCCCTGGCCGCCTAGGGAACACGACAAGCATCCCGCGAGAATTCGCCGATTGATGACCACGCACGCGGAGAAGGGGAAGGCGAGGGACCGCGGCAAGCATTCTGCCTCCCTAACCTCCGTGTTTTTCAGGCTTATTTTGTCTTTTTTATTTTTTTGCTTGGGGATTTTGGTTTGCGATGGAGCGATACCTAACACGAACACCCACAATCAGTTGCGCTGCTGTCCTCGCTTTTCTACTCTGCTTTTGAACGTAGTTTTTGTTGTCACCGTGTTTATTGGAGGTTTGCATTCCTTCTTGGGTTTGGTCGGAAGAAAACACTGTGTGCGCTGCTCGGCTCCAGCAGAATTGTTTTGCCCGCGCACATTCTTTAGGTTCAGGCGGGTTTCTGACACAAAAATAGCATTACCCGTCTCATTACAATCAACCGGAAGTGATTTGTTGAGTTGTTTTTCCATGCCTGACCATAGCGAAATTTCCATATGCGAAATTTAGAGCGCCATTTAGTAGCGCGCCGAGAACTACGTCTGCCATCTTGTTAGTGGCGAGAAAACCAAACCAGAGACCCGACCGGCAAAGACCCCATGTCAACAAGCGACCGCTCTTCGTGCGAGAGATGCGGTGCCAACGATTGCTGCGTTCCGCTGCGGATGCAGCGATAAACCTTCGATTCGTGCGGGACGTGAACAGGATTCACCTTTCTTTTTTCTTATTTTTATTTGTTACTTGAGACGCAGCCTTTGTCAAAAACAATCGGTGACAACGCGAAGAAACATGCGGACGTTATCGCGCGGCGTGAAGCCATTTACAACTATGGAACTGGGCCCTAAGCTTTCCACGAAGTTAAACCAAATTTGTTTATGACCATCTTTTTTTCTTTATGTGCGTTGTAGTGTCGGCCTGCCCTTTTCTTGACGCGCGAGCAGCTCAATGCATGCGGACGAGACCGAGGCGAAAAGATGGCAGCTTTAATAATCTACGCCACCAACCATAATTGAAGATGCGTATGGTTAACAGTGGTATGGTTAGGTTCATCGCAGTGGCTAAAACTTCGATGTCGGCGGCGGCAAAGTTTACGTTGCGGATGTCAAAAGAAGCAACACGGGCGGTGCCAACTTCATTTTACAACCTCCTTTTTTGTGTCGCAGCCGAGGCAGAAATTTTGTTTTATGCAAAGAAGCTCGGGGTAGTTTTGAGAAAGTTACTGCAGCTTATTCTGTCAGGGTTAAACAAATCTTCATTAATAGCGCAACATATCAACTGTGCTTGAGGTCAATGCTATCTGAAACCAATTTTAGCCCTTTGCAGCGCTTTTAAAAAATTTCCCAGGGCACAGTTTCTTTTAGAAGAACATAAAGTGTTCCACCAAAAACCCTCTGCCAAAAAAGAAATAAAAAAAATAATTTTGAGATATGCATTTGCGTGGAGCAGTATACCACTAAACAGTACGACTTCAAGCGTATTCGCATCGAAAAAAGAACTAAAAGTGTTCTGAAAGATGAAAGGCATGACGACCTAGTCCTTTCGGAGGCCCGTGCACACGCTGGCGACAACAAGCTTCCAGAGCGAAGGCGTAGGACTTGGTCCTCTGCTTCGACGAGGTTGTCGCCAGCGTGCACAGGCCTCCGAGAGTTTTGTCAGACAGTTGCGGTAGGTTGTCTAAACTGTTCGTTTACATAATATGGTCAGAAGGCGGAAAACAGTTGCTGCGCCCTTGCACATTGCCCGTACGGCTGTCTCCGATACCAAAAGTTCGTAGGGTGCGAAGAAATGAAGGTTTATTCAATTTCACTAAGCTGCGGCAGTCAGCACATCGGACAAGCTGGGAGATACGTTAACCGTCGACTCAAGGAATACAACTTGGAAGCATCAAAGGCCTCAGATGAGTCTTTTCACGCAATCGTCATTCACAGCCGCACGTGCGATGACTGCACTCATTATTTCTCTGATACTAGAATTCTGGGAGGGGGGGGGGGCACATCACATCAACACATTTGGGAGAGAAGTCATTGAATCATTTGCCATGGAGACTGTCAACAACGATATATTTGAACTTTAATTATTTCTGACAAAGAGAGAGGTCGAATTCCTAAAATCAGAGGTTACTAGATTACTGATACCGCATCGAGATGCTAGTGGTTTTTTTAAATTTACATTTATAGTAAATTTCCCTTTACTTCACCAATTCTCTGCTTTTCCCCTTCGAGAACGTTGAAAGTTTTGAGGGAGGTTTCAAATTTTGAGTACTTATTTTGGGTAATTCTATGTTGTTGCTAAATGAAAGAATTTCTGTTTCCGTTCCCGTCCTCAATGTTTTATCCTTTCATGTATTCGTAGATATTTTAAGCTTCCACCATTTTCGATGCCGAAACACATACAAGTATGATACATGAAACTATTCGTTCATCCTATCAGCTTCAGTTCAGTTCTGAACAGAAAGATTACATCTCATGTATAAACCCAAACAGAAAAGTGTCGTTATACCCTGTGGACAGCGCACTAAGCAGGCGTGGGTTTTTTGAAGTTCACCGAACGAGTTTATCATAGCGAAATAGAACCCTGCAGAAAAACAGTGTTTGCATCAGAGTTTTCGCGCTAATGTTTGAGATGTGAACCGCTGAGTCTCCTAATCCATATAAATTGCTACGCAGGCGAAAGGACCGGCTTCGCAGGACAACGATCTGGACATCCGATTAGGAGAGGGATTTAGGAAGGGCTTCATAGAGGCCTGTCTGCCTCTAAACTTCCGGAGCGCTGTTTGCCCTATCCGATGTAATCAGCGTTCGAGACTTCTCATGGGTTAGTCGCGTTAATAAAGCGGTTATATTTTCATGCGGGCTTGTAGGGTGCTACCATGATCCAATATTGTGTTTAGGATAAGCATATCTTTTTTAAGGAAAGGTGATTTCATGAGGAAAAGTACGCACGATAATTTAAAGAAACAGGGCAGGTTGCCGTTCAAATTAGGATCTGATCACCGATCCATTAATGAAATGAAGGTGACGTCGCCCATTAATCCGTAACCAATGCGGGATCTGACTGGACGTGAATATTTATTACGACTTTGCTAATCCCCAATATCCTTGGCGTAATAAAAAAAGGAGTTGCCCGCGTAGCAAATATTCCTCATGTTGATTCAAGTGATGCTCATACAAAGTCAAGTAGTATTGTAGTTAACATTATTTTGCGGGTATAAATTAGCGTACAAAATGTACTTTCGTCAGTTTCGTAGAACTTTGACTCATTGGATCAAGCACAGTTCATACATCTGCATACTTGTCGATTATTTCCTTCTTGGAGACCATGCACGATAATGAAAAAAAGTGCCCTTGATATATTCAAACGTGGCTTTTGATTCTCGCAGATGATAATGATACTGTGTTCCTAAAGCTCATAAACAAAAATTATACGTGTACACGTCACCAGACAAATAGTGACAGGAGTTCTGGAGCACAACGAGCACGTACCACGTGCCAGCAAGCGTCGTATCGCGTTCCACGCGGCGGCGTGTGCTTCCAGAACACCTCTGATTGGATACATTTTGTTTCTTGTGCATTTATAAGGCATATATAAAACGCCAGAAAGTCAAGGTGGAGGTGTGGAGTGGTTAGCACACCTCTCCCAGGACAGTGGAAGGCCCAGAGCTAAAATCCTGGCTCCGCCGTTTATTTTGACTTTCGGCGGTTTCGTAAAACTTTGATTCCCTTCATTCCGATGCGTCCCTTTTTGTCGCCACGGTTGAGATCCGAGCTTCCACAGTTCGGCTTGTCTCGAACTACGACTCGTCGTTGGAACGACGACAGTCTCCGTCGGCTACCAATTCGATCGTAGCAGCGAATGGGTTTTCGCGCTGTTCCTTAGAAAACACTTTCCCCATTGCGTCGCGGGAAATAACCCATTATTCATTCTCCCCGTTTAAAAATAGCCGCACCCACACTCCGCAATAAACAGCAGCGCAGCAGGCGTCCGTGCCTCGCTGCTCATCCTCTCGAAGATGCATTTGCTCTGTGCACGGTCTGCTGACTGGCTGTTTTGTTGCTGCAGTTCCGATTTTGTTGTCGATTATTTTGCGTTAGTTTGAGGTTCTCAACGACATTGTTTTGAGTTGTTCCATTATTGTTTTGGCTCGAGAACTAAATTGAGTACGGAAATGCGCAATAGAGATCGTATGAAGGGGACGTGGCAATTCCTTTTTTCCCCCGCATGATTGCATGGAAGGCGGTGGTGGAAAGAAGCCAGGACGAGTCCATATGCCATGCATGCGTTACTTGTGCGTATTTATCTATTTTGGCAATCTCCCGAAGTCGCAGTTCGTTTATTAGTTTATTATTGTCTTGCTTATTGATGATGCTCTTCGAGAATAAATGACGTGCACTGAAGCTGGGAGCAACTCGAACGAATAGTATCATTCATACCAAAGAGACAGAGCTTCTGAAATTAATAAAGAGCCCTCATATATCATCACAATTTTATTCAAATCCTCTTCAATTGGCGGTCAAGCGTTTTTAACGTGAATGTAGCGAGGCTCAACATAAATCCTGTATTTTGGTTTGCCCGTGCTGTAGTTTACTATTCTCAAAGTGGTCGGCTTACTCGAACGCGTGCAAAAAATTGTTGTAAGGGTATTATTTAACTAACAACGCAATGTGAAACACGAAGCGTATTTTCGAGAAACTCAAAGCTTTTAAATGCGTTGTTTGATTCACTTGACCGTAATGCTAAATATGGCTAGCTTTCTAGTTCTTTTTCACTCTAGGGTTAATCAGACGAAAGTTCTGTCGGTATGTTGAATCTCCGCCGTCAACAAAAAATCAAAACTTTTATGAAATCTTGTGAAACCTTTTATATATGCCGTACATTTTCCGAAGTCTATTAAAAAAAAGGCTGATGTTTTTAGGTATGTATTTTGCAAATATCTGTGTGTTTTGCTAGTTTGTATTGAACACGACGCTGAAGACATGATTATCGATAAAAACCTTTCAGTAACAACTAAATGTTTATGTCTACAAGTAGAGGGGTTTGACTAAAATAATCCTATTTGTAAAAAGTTTTCCTAGAATTTTTTTTATTTTGTTTTATTCAATCTTGTTATTTTGAGAGAAAAAGATGTTCACCCAAATTTATCGGTTATAACCGATCTTGTATTGTTGACACCGATGGATGTCTATCGTTGTTTTTTAAAGAAAATCAAAGGTGTACGACCTACTTATAAGGTGCTGCCTATGATTACCATTTTTAATTGCTCGGTGGCTTAATATGGTGTTTCATCAGTTGCTCGGCGATTTACTAATTGATTCAGATTGTATAAAAAACTATTCGGCACAATTTATTGTAACAATAATTTGTGGTTTGGTGAATTAAAGGCATTTGTTAAGCCAACGAGGAACGTAAACACAATATATCTCAAAATAAAATTGCTAATCTTTCAAAGTGTATTATGCAGAGACATCGCGCATGGTTCAACAACAAAACCGTGCAAATTATGCCATGTCAATTATGAAAACATATTGTACTAACACGATACGCGTTTTATTTTTGGAATTACGGTAAACGATTCAAATCTGCTAATAAGTATCTCACTGTCCCTGAGATCTGCATCGGAAAGTTGCTGGAACCGGTGCCGTGTCGATCTTTCTAATCATACAATTTTTTTCTTTACACATTAATGAGAAAACATATTCCTCAAATATTCAAATACCTTCACGGTGACTTGTCACAGATGTGACGTATCTTTCTCGCAGTGCGAGTCTTTGCAACCAGATAAAAATGTACTCACAGCACCTGATGTAGTAAGAGCTGTAGGGTACTTCATCAGCATATGATGATGACCATTACCAGTCGCATCATAATAACCCCAAAACCAAAAATATCACGCGGGCATATTATTTCTAAGAGATGGCTCTTGATCTGATTTTGCCTAACTGTTTTGTGATTACTATAGTTTACCTGCCTAACAAAACCCAACCAAGAATCAACTACGTTGTATCTGTACTCGGTTCTGAGCCTGAAAAAAATAAGAAGAACGTCTTTCATACGGCGGACAATGCAGAGTTCCTTGAGCCCTTGTTAAAGGGTTCAAGGGCTCGAAAGAGCACGCAGGTATGCAGCGTCAGAGCAACAGCGACTCATACAAACAAAAGTTAAAAAAGGTTGAGTGCAAGAGACACTGCTGAGAATGGCGCACGTGACGAGCTCTTGCTCTAATCCTATGGAGGTTGAAGCGGAAAGGACGCGGTAATCTCTCGGTGCCCAGCGATCGTTAGTGCGCCTGAGCGCTCGGACGCGTAAATCCCCCATCAAGAAACATAGGGAGTGAAGGAGAGAGACGTACGGATAGAAGGGGATAAAGTTAATACAGGTCTGAGAGGTGTAAGCGTCTTGTCTGTGCAGAAGGATGGCCCTGCAAATAGCGCGGGCATAGTAAACACAAAAAAGCCATTGCTAGTTTTAGTTTGAAAGTTTTCATTATATATATAAAAAAATACAGTCCAAGACAGCTTATGAAACGGGGGCTTGCCTTGTTATCCTAATGCTTCGTGCTTTGCGATTGGTTCTAAGGCGCTCTTATCGGATAATGCCGCAACCTCATAGGCTGCGGAGCGACCGCAGGCTCTTCGGGACTCGCCATCCTTTGCGTTTTCTGAGTAGTCAGCGACTTTGCATGAAAAATAAATTTTAGCTTCCGGTCTCAAAGAACAATGAGGCTTACAGTCTCTACAAATTAAAGAATGATTTCAACGCGACGTCCGTAACCAACGTGCCCCCCTCCCCCCCCCCCACACACACAAGACACACAAAAGAAACAGTTTTTTTTTATTGCAAAAAATAAATTACACGTTACCGGACGCTTATTCTACTCCCAGATGTAGCGATATCGGTCCGGATCAGTTGCCAAAGTTTCAGAACTGACCATTATCTCATTCAAAAGTTATATAAGTGATTTCCTTAAAATTTAAATGCGGAAAATGGGACCCGTTTTGGCCCGCTTGCGGTGACTGGCGCCGTTCAGCTCCATGTGCTCGAGAGCTTCAGTCGGCCGCCATTTTCAAATTGAAAATTTTAGAAAATCGCTCATAACATTTGAATTAGATGAGGCCTAGTTCTGACACTTTGGCGTATACGTTCGGGACCGCTAGCGCTATATTGAGCGGAGAACGAGCGTTCGGCAATTTGTAGTTTATTTTTGTGGTAAATCGAGACAATTTTTTTTTTTTGGGGGGGGGGGAGGGGATACTTTGCACAATGACCAACTGAATTGTCATGGTCATTGACTTTACGCCCATCTAGTGTTTTATATATACTGTAAAATACAAGCTTTTGCGAGGACCTAATTTTCACGAATTTTGCCACCTGAAAAAGATCGCGAAACATCTATCACGCAAATGTGTCACCCCATGGTAACGGATATATAATCACTATCATTCTAATTCGCGAACTATCATGCCCGCAAAATGTTCCCGGAAAACAAGGTCCCCGAAATTCCGGAAACATTGAGCCCGCGAAAATAGTCGCTTACACAAATCATTCGCTCGGATACTTCTATTGTATGCCCTTAGAGGCTGCCACCATGTTTTGGAAAAAATGAGCTCACAAACCTTTAAAGAGTATTGTGTATTGAGAACTGCTTATTTGGAGCTCTGAGCAAAGCGGCAATATTTGTTATGTTCGTCAATTACTACGTAAAAGCAAAAACAAAAAGGACAAGGTAGGAGCGCTTGTGTGATCGAATCCTACCTTTAGTGTTTTTGTTTTTTGGCGCTTTTACGTAGTAATTACGTATGACCCAGCCCACTTGCAGATGTTGTTAAATGCTGTTCCTTCACTTTGAGGAAACTTCGATAAAAGCTCTCGTGTCATGTTCGCACTAAGAATGTCCTGGAGAGTACCTCGTCAAAATATGTATCCCATAAAGTGTATACGTCACAGTATCTAGAAAACCTGGTGGCACAAAGATTTTGACCAGGTTGACCCCCTATTAAATGATCCCTGGCAACCCCCACAGCGAGTTTGAAATGTGCAATCGTCCACTCGAGCGGCGCTCCGCCACTGAACAAAGACCGGCAACGGGACAATTGAAGCGAGGCGCGCGGTGATGACGCTCCTGCTCTGCCGCGAACAAATTTTGGCAAAAGTCGGTTGTTTCGGCATTTAAAAATATACATCAATCTAACTACATAAACATGCAACTTTTTTAGCTTTGAAGTTCAGCCGCACAAATGGCCTGCCTCAAAAATAAAACAATTAAGAGCATTGAGGAAAAATCTGGGAGAAGACACGTCCCAGACTCCTGGTGATCCTTTTTTGCGAAAGAATAAACACCATCGCGCGCCAGAGTACCGACTGCGGATGTCCGCACCACTCCACCTGATCCGACGTGAAGCCGGCAGTTTAATTCGCCCTTACAAAAATCTTTTTAGGGCGCATGGTACTTAAATGTTTCCTTTTGGGAGTTTCAACTTGGTAAACATCCTTCAAAGTTCTGACTCGAAGCAGTGCAAATTTATTTATAGCTGAAGTGAGCTATAAAAACGTGGAGTTCATACCAAAGATGCTTTCGTTTGTAGAGGCTTACTTATGAGTGATACCAGATATTACGGCTAGTTTATCGACGTTTCGTAAAGCAGTTGCTTGGTAAAAACATTCATATTGGACGCAAAGGGTGCAGAGCTGTGGTTTCACATTTGCTTACTTGTGAAAACTCGCCTCAAATTTATTGTTTTATGCTTCCCATCAAGTACTATTTAGAATGTGTTCTAATGATGTAAGATACTTCAAAACTTTCATTTGATTGTTTACGTGAAGAAAGCGGCTTGCATTTTAAACTATCCGACTTGATGAAAGTAAGCTTGTTTTCTTTATAAGAAAACGCGCATGTTTTACGAATAACTATTTAGAATAATTAAACAAAACACACTTCGGTAAATGTTTACCACAGTGGCATCTCAACCAAAGCGAGACGTTGATCAATTTTCTGCTATCCATGGTATCGGGTTTGTTCAAGGGTGAAAATTTAACAGCCGTTTGATTGCCCTCGGTATCCCTCACTTATTTTTGGCTGCGACAAACTTTCGCTTTGTGTCTCTTGAAAGTTCATAGGATACGAACTTACAAGCTTCTAAACTTTCGCGACCCATTTCTCTTCTCACCTCGGATTGTTCGACCACTCAAGGAGATGCCACAAAACACGGCTCCCCTCTGCTTCCCAATTTTCCGTCCGGCGCCTCCGGCAAGCACAGGATGGCAGACAGCGGCGAATTGCTTTGCAAGATGAACATCCAACACGTCAGTGTCGTGCGCAGTTGCATTGACACCAACCTAGCTCCTCTTCTTGCGACCGTACAACGTTCCTTGTATTTAGTTGAAAGCAATTCTCAGCCACCTTTCGCCAATCCTGCTAGGAGAGCTCTACTTCCGCTTTCCGCCAAAAACCATTCTCGCTGAACAGATACGTCTGTCGCTGACAGTTCCTTTACTCGCTTTTACCTTTTGTGCCCCCGGCTTCTTTGTTCGTCAAAGCTTTCCCTGGCAGCATTCACCGTTATTGAGTATTCTGAATCTGTGATGTTCGGCGTAGGGAGTACATAGAGACTTAGAAGGCGTACTCTTTCAATGGCCGTGTCTTTGTTTAAGTGACTACAAATAATTGAATTAATTCTTGTAGTATTTTTTAAATTAAAGGGATGGTGTTCAGCTGAATGCTTGCAATGCGCTTGTAAGCCGAACAGGTTTTACAATTTATTCTACAATGTACATGCCTTCTCTGGAGTAACTGAACAAGAAATCGCATAGAAACATTTATTAATAATTGGTTTATGCAAGGACAGAATGAAATAATTGGATTCAAATTTACGGGTTTCCCTGAAAGGCAGTCACACATCTGTAAAATTAAGATAGCAGAACGTTTGAGAAAACAAGTATTCATGAAGATTAATAAAGCTTGGACTTTTGTTTGGGGTAGTTGGTTGTAGTTCATAGCTGTAGAACTTCGCAGCACATTCAGCTAAATATTCACGATATAAAGTATGCGCCACTTATGACGCAGGAAAAGTAATTCGGGCAACAACCAGATGGTTGGCGTCAGGATTATGCACGGGACCAGGCAATGTCCTTTTTGGGATGAATTCGAAAAGGAATGGTTTGTTCGGAAGTCATATTTTATACCACGAGTAAATTAATTTAAGTCAATAAATTTTAAGGTTTTCTGAAATTAGTTTTATTTCCATTCGAAATATATTATTCCATCCCTGGCCAGGGTGGATACAGTTGTATTTTAAAACAACTACGGATCTAATGTGATGTGACTTCACGCTGGTACTTGGTAAGGTGTCTAAAATTTTTATCAAATTAAGGTTACTTCGGCAACATGCAAATTCGTTTTCAACAGTGGTAGTTTTAGGTGCGACAATTGCATCAGGTCTATAATGGGCATCAAATTGTAAAGCTACATCAAGCTTGTGAAGGCTAGACACTTACAAAATGTTGCTACATGACACCGCTGCATGAGGCAGAAGACGCACATCGCGTTTCACTACAACAAAAGAAGCACTTGAACAATGAGAGAAAGAACGTGAGTGACTTCATTATCACAAAACCTACGACCTAATATAGTCGAACATCATCCGGCGACCATTCCACAGCACGGTAACGTTTTTATTGCATGCCCACCCCAATCGCAAAATGTTGTGCCTTCGAAAAAATTTCCGAAAGACAGGCTTCGCAACATTCGCAAAAACCAAAACACTGACTTCTATTTAAAGGATGCTGTTCAACACAAGCCTCGTAATATCGCATTCATGCTGCACCTTACTTGAGCAAGCGGTATTTTTTGTTTTTCATCACGGGTTGCAGATATGATGCACCATGTCACGTAGGATGTTGTATACTCGGTCGCCCAAGTGTACGTAAAAGCATTTTTGTTTAACAATCTCTTTACTTAGCTTTGAGTTTCAAACTTTATAAATATCAAGAAGTATATCACCCGTGTAAACGACATTTACGATTATCTGAAGCTTGAAAGGGAAAATAAATCAAGCGTTTGAATGAAAATGAGATACGACGACGATAAAAAGGAAAAAAAACGACTATAATAAAAATATTAGATTTGTCAAAAAGTGTATTACAGAATTAAAACCAACATGTGCTTATGTTGGCGTTGTTGCAATACTATTTTAGGTCTACTTAAAAAAAAATTAACGGTCTCAATTTGCTTGTTATTTTAATCTTTTGACTTTTGAATGCTTGAATAAATAGCTGCCATTAAAGCAATAAAACGTCTTCAAAAGCTAAAAGCTTGCAATTAATAATCTGAACACAATTATTCAAGTAAAAGTCTTTCAAAGACCAATATAAACACACTTTTTGCTACATTAGTTATGAAGGAAATAAGAAAATCAAATTGGCAAATTGAATTTTGTTAGAAAATGTTCTTGAGGACAAATTCAATCCTGAATTACACCAATGAAGGCATCTGAACAAATCATAAATTAAGGGAAGAAATACCTCGCTCTAGGAGCCAGTCGCCGCTCCCATGCCTCCGTTTCCCGCGATTTTTTCTCCAGTGACCGTCAGCAGGCGCCATCTCTCGGAAAGAGCGATAACTTTAAGCGTGGAGCTGGCTGTACGAGCGGTCTCAGCGTTCGTTTTTGATAAGCGCAAGTTGGAAACAAATGAAACATATCGATCCTGTGTACAGCCTTTTTTTCAGGGAGTCTCGAAAGGTTGCATCCGATTCTAATATTTTCTTTTGTTAAACGTAGACAAACGTGAAGATATTACGTTCTAGGTCGACGAGAAGAGCGTGCTGAAGCCAATGCTCCCCAAATATAAATATGACGCTTTGTAAATGTTAAAGATGCTCCTTTATTTAAGGATCCTCAAACTGGGCTAAAAAAAAAGGGTTCATCTGTACTCGAATAAAAAGAAAAATTTCTACACGTCCGTACTTAAAGCGACTGAGAGAGTCCGAACCATTACTCTGGTCCTTTCAGCGTCTGCTTCCGCGTCGCCCAAACCATCAATTAGTAAACAGTCCATCTCCCTTCCTCTCCGTCCCTCTACGCCTTCAACAGAATACCCGAAACTCGCTTTTTCGAAATCGCGTTGGCTTTCGAGATGCGGCGATTAATTGAGGCGTCCGTCAACTGACACCAGTCAATGAAGCGAACGCAGTTGATGAGATTTCCCGCCCATACCGGGTCGTTGAGCAAGCTCTGTGGATGGTTGTTCACTGCTATTATCTCTAACAGGTTCAGAATGACAAGGCGTAATCGGTACCGACTACGCCATCTAAAGTTGCGATCCGCTGCGATCCCAGCGTCACCTGATATGAACAATCGAAAACTGACCGCAAAGCCAAGAATGCCCCTATGATTAGCCATTTCGCGTCGTTAGCAAATCATCACCAACTGTGGTTCCGTATTCCACTGAGTTTCAAACATGGCCACTTGCTCAGTCACTGCTCCGCGCCTAACTACTGTTGAGATATTTAATTAGGAATAAAATAGCGTAAGACATCAGAAGTAAATTGACTCTGCAAATGGTTAATATACTAAAGCTCAAGGAATTAAGTCCTGACCTACGGAACAACAATCAACAGAAACTCAACTCAGCCTTAAAGTGTATGCGCAAAATTTCCAAAATTTTATTTCTAAATATCACAATGAAGAACAAAACAACAACAAAAAAAAACTGAACATCCGCAAGCACCAGAGCAACATGGGACATTGAATTGTAGCCAATATCTTATGCCGTCCTATTCTGTCCCCCTTTCCGCCTTCCTCTTCCAAACCACTCTTTCTCTTTACCCTATTATTCATGTCTATGTTACATGTTCTCACTCATAGCGACGATACAATGGAGCCAATAAATCAACGCCAAAAAGTGCACCGCCAAGGCGCTCGTTCGTCTTTGTGAGTTTGTCGTTACCGGCTAAACCAAACACGCATAAAAAAATCTGGCCAATAGCAGCTCAAAGTTCCAGGCCAATCGCTGCGTTCGGCGATTTCGCCGCCTTGCTCGCCGAACGTCCAACTTATAGCGTACCTGTCTCGAGTTTCAACCATACCTCCACGATTACGAAGGCGTAGTGGTGGAATTTTCTGCGCAAGTAAAGAGGACTCTCGCGGAGCACAGATAGACGACGAGCGCTCCGTGAGCGTTCGGCGGGAACTTGGGTTCTTTCTGTGTCTGAAAAGTGGTTCCAGCCAAATGCATCACGCAGTATTCGTGTCTAAATTGCGCACTACGCGAGCCTTTTTTAGCGACGCAGAAAACTGCCCACCACGAATTTCTTATCTGGGAGGTGTTCTATTTTAGCTAGCATGATAGTGAACGATTGCTTTTACAGCGAAGTTGTATACCTCTTGCAGCAAAGGCATTTTCGTGTCGTTGGCGTTGTAAGCAAAAAAACTCCCGGCGAACTATTGAAGGCAAAACAGCATATCTCCTTTGAAATCAAGCATACAGCATACAGCTAAGTATCCGTTTGAATAGCGAAAACCACAAAACAAGCATCAACAAAACAAGCATAAAAACCACATGACAGATGAAAAGGCGCGTGTCAACAATAGGAACACCCTCTCACGCGTTCCGGTAAAGCTTAGGTTTCCAGCTGCTTCGAAAGGGGTTGACGTCATTAACTGCCGCGGCGACGGCAGCTTCGAACGTGGGGGTGATGACACAAGCCTTTCATATATTAAAGAAGAACACGCCTATAACCCGTTTCACGATTACGTGCGGACGCAGTGGATGCTACAAGCTATCTTAGCCCATACCGTTTTGTGGACGTGGCCCGTGATACGCTTTCCGCGCGTCGCTGTGCCCCTCTCTAAGGTCACGTGACACTCACACGGCCTGCGATTGGCTCCGATGGCTCGTAACATCCGCTGCGCTTAAACGTAAGATGAAACGGTGTTTAGCAACTGATTTCATTGTTGCCGCAGCAGCGCGATGAATAGGTCACGCATAGTTAGGACTCCCGAGGAGCAGCGTGAATACTAGGAGCGGCAAAGGAAAAAGAAACGGCAATACGACCAGCGGCGGCGTGCTGCGACAGGCGGCGGCATTTCGTATAGTGCAGTAGGCAATCGTTGCAGGTGATACCAGAGCTTCGCTGACCAACCACCTTCACAGCGTGGATTGGAGCCCCAACTTTTTGTGTTTTTTTTAAGTGTTAAATTTTTTGTTTTAATACTACTGGGCTATCAAGAAAAATATGAATGCATAATTAATTATGATGATGATGATTACCCCCAAGTTAGCTGTTTTTAGGCACGTGGCAAAATATCAGCTTTGAATTATATGGTTTTTTTCATGAAGGAACGAGATAAAAATAAGGGTGGCTAAACCGTCGCGGTATAGTTTAAGGCTCGCAATCATATTAGCGCAATTTTTTTTTCTGTTGTTCTTTTCACTCCATAAAAACTTACTACTTCGTATATGGTACTTCTGACACAATGTGGCGTCTGTTGAAATGCACCTCATCGGAAGCATGCATTTGACCTGAATATCTACAGAAACGAAGATCAAAGATCAATTTAAACTGGACGATGGCGAAATCAGAGTGGTTGCCGAACTTATGTTTTTTAAGCACCCTAAATTTAAACATTTGTTAAGTAGCATTAGTTGACTCGAGTAATATTAGATAAATACCTACTCCAGTCAGACTCGATCACGACGGGCATTATGCCAATAAGCATGTTTGTAATCCCTGATCACTAAAGAACGACATCGCTTAGCACCGCAATCCGAGCCAAGCAGTTCAACTCTGCCTGTCAAATTTTCACTCTACACTGTTTACAGGGAACATAACTTTAATCCACACTAAACGTCCGCCGTGAAAGTATTCAACATGTAACCCAATTTGTTTGATATTTTAAAACATGCTATGCATTTCTACGGAACCCTCTAATCCCAGATGTTTATCCGTCCGTTTGTGCTTCCGTCCTTCTCCTTTCTAAGAATAGCGGGGACATTTTCCCAGTACATTCAGCAGAGAAATGGATGCCACACCACGTGATGTTATCACGTGAGTCAGGGCAGTACATCTAAAATGTGTTAATCACTTGCCAACATTATTAGATTAGCTCAGTTACGGAACTGCTCATAGACGCTGCATGCACGAGCAGTACCCGCCTCAACTCACCACGACTCGTCTCCCGTCGTTCGACGCGCCAAACAGCTCCTATGGTAACTGCAGCGTATTTTATGGAATACGCATGTTTCGAAGCGCAGCGTCTAGATGGCGTTCCAGCGTACTCTATGGAACAAACAGTTCGTAAACTAAAATCTAGATGGCGCTTCGAAAGACGGTAGGAGGTCTGAAGTGAGTGAGCGGGTACCCCTTCCGCGGGAGTTCCAAAAGTGAGGTTTTCTGGTAACGTTGTCACTGGTGTACACACCGTGACGTCATGATGCCATGTGACGTCACTTGTCATCAGATCACGTGGCGTTACTTTTTCCAGTAAGTCTAGCCGGATAAATTATTAAAACTATACGTTCTTCAATCTCCAAAACAACAAATTTAAATCAGAAATTTTACCTTTCATTTATTAATAGACTTTGAAGATAAAAGTTGCTGGCAATGGTTTTTCCTTGTCGCCTGCCATGTGAGTTTGTAAGCGTTTGAAGGCAAATAGTTGGTGTAATTGATTGGTAAGAATGCGTACGTCTAAAAATATAAATACTTCGACGGCAAATAGAAATATTTTTTGGTTAATTTTAAACACCGTTTGTAGACCGAATAACGCCTCCGGTATTCAATCATCCGCTCTTTTGACCGAACACAATTTCATCTTTTGGTGCAATAGTCAAGAAGGTAATAAAGCCGGCAATAAAAGGTTTGTCAATATGTTAAATAATCGCTATTCATACTTCATGAGTCCGTCTTTCTGGCTAGGCATCGATCAAAGGTATAACCACCTTTCTTACTCAGTTTTTAAAGAATGCTGACCGCATCATGCTTGATTACAAAGCTCCATTCGCGTGCGATTTTGTCTGGAACAAAACCAAAATGAAGAATAAAGCAACTAAAAATTAACAAATATAATGGCAGGGGAAAAAAAGATAATCATTTAAACTAGGGCTGGGCGTCGATTAAAACTTTTAACTCGATTAATCGCCACCCTTTAATCGATTAATTAATCGATTAATCGGTTGCGTTGATTTTTATAAATAATATATTAAAAAGAATGCAACAACTCGTCTTGCCTTTGAAAACTTATTTTACTCTCTGTTACACGGCGCAAAGGACATTTAGAATTGAGGATACATATAGTTCAACGATTCAAAGACACTTATTTTTGCTCCAGCTCCGAAGACAAAGAAGTTTGTCCACATTCTCCGACAGGAAGACAAGAAGTGAGGGCTTGGGCGATGATTTCTTCTTTTTTCAGAGAAAGGGGCCTCGATGAGGAGGCGTTGATTGTTGTCTGCGTTTTGGCGGATGGTCCTTGCTGCAGCGGCGTACATGGGTGCTTCGCTCGTAGGTGATACTGAAGCGAACTTACGCTTCCACTGTACGAAAACGGCTTTTTGCAGATGATGCAGTGGACTTCCTTCGAGTTAAAAACTTCACCGCTGGAGCTTACTTTAAACCCAAACTTTCCAGCGAGATTGCCTTTCATACTCGTGAACTCGTCCACTTTTACGGGCCGAATACTGGAACAAGTAACCACGGCGTTGTTAGCTTCCCAGCTTGTTTTTCTGCTTGTTTGTCTTGCTTGGGCAAGATGTGTAGTAGATCCTCAACACGTGAAGTTTCGCGGTCGCGCGGGGATCAATTGCGGGCCCGGCTTGTTCGTCTGGCCTCGGCAGAACTGTAATGTATATCCTCGAACACGTGACGCTTCGAAGCGCGAGAATTGAACCTTGCTCATAGCACCTGGCTGGGAACGGAAAACCGCTCGGGACAGAACGAGCGGATACACTCCACGCAGCGTTTTCCTTAGGGGGGGGGGGGGAGGGGGGGAGCGGAGCGGGGCATGAGTCACCCCTAGTTCGGGCAGGTCATCCAGGATAGAGCCATGCGTGCGTCCAGTTGACTTCTTTTTGAGTACCGATTAAAAAACCGATTAACCGGTTAAAAAATTTGATCGCGATTAAAGCCTTAATCGATTAATCGGAAGGTTAATCGATCAATTGCCCTGCCCTAATTTAAACATCGGAGGTACCCAGTAAATGAATTTATATTCTCAAAGCTGCTTTGACCTTTTCATGGTAGTTTTGTGCACGGTCTAGCATGCCATCACGTGCTTCTGGCTTGGAGCTCGTACGAAAAATATGCAGAAACCCCTTCTGCACTTTCACCAATATTGCTCAAGCTCTGTCCCTTTTTGCATTAATAAAATATTTTTACGGAGCTGAACGAAATAAAATATCTACTGAGACAGAAGGGGAGCGTAGTGCATGATGCGTTTATTTATCTTTTAATACAGAAAATAATGCGAAAGAATAGAAGCGGACGTAAAAATAAAGAGCTAGAGTCATGAATGATATGTGGTTTCCGAGCTCAGGGCCTCTACCAAATTGCTTCCTTGAATTTCCTTACTTTCCCATGTTTTTCAAGAATATTTCAAATGAATTCCCTAACCATAAAAAATGGATGAGGTTACAGCCATTGTTCGGGCTGTTTTCGTGTAATCCAGTGAAACGGGTTGTACCTTAGCCAGCCCATAGCCATGCCTTCAAAAACTGTTACTTCAGCATAAAAACCATTCATGCCACCCTTGGCCACTCTCTCCCTCCTCGTTGCGGTATCAGTATGCTAACCACATCGGCCATTTTTTCCGACTTTACCAATTGTGTGACGATTTCATCGACAGTTTTCTGGCTTTTCCAAATGCTTTGAAATTCCCTTACAATTCCAGTATTTTTAGGTTAGTACAACCTGGAGCCAAAAACATAGTTTTCTTTCAACATCCAAGCGCATATATATAGTACTCTGCGCATGTGTACACACTTTCCATGCGTAAGCCCTCTCCGTGCATACATTCTCTTTAGAGGCGTTCTAGATTGTTTTCTTCTGTTTATAGACTTTATCCTTTATGCTTAGCCCATAGCCTTGCTTCCCGCTGTTGCCAATTTCCAAGGGCACCGTCCCGCGCAACCAATATTGTCAGCGTGCCTATCTTTGCGCGTAGTCAGTCTTTTTGTGTCGACTATTTTCGGAGCCTTGCTAGACGGGCAATGAAAAAGCAATAAAAACCGATGGAACGACGCGATGCCACTCGTGTTATGATGGGCAGAGGCATGCACACTTCGTAGAAAACACACCCAGATGGTTATCTTTAAGGAAAAAAGGTCCACTGAGGGTGCGCAATATTCTAACGCATAATATTATAAAGAAAAGTTTTGATATTTTTTTTTTTCTACTTACATCGACCTGATATTGTCACGAATGACAAACGATGAAGCGGATGATAACTGGAGAAATCCAAACATTTATGGGACGAACTTGTGCCTAAAACAAAATAGAAGAAGGTTAGCGCCGCAGACGTCAATGTCGGCGAAACAGCAGGATCCATCGAGCGCTGAGGCTAGACTGACCCCGCCTAGCCACGCGAAGGCCCTTATGTACAGGCATGGGCTTTTGGAACAATCCGCGTAGATTCATTTATTCATTTATTTATTTATTCAGAATACCTCGCATCGCCTTACAAAGGCATTATTGCGAGGGAGGGGTACAAATACATTTGAGAAAAAGTACAAACGTACAATAAGTACAAAAAGTACAAAAAGTAAAAAAGCGCGAAACCGAACATGAGATAATATATCATTTGTTTTTTAGGTTTATGAAGCATCACTTAACACATGGTTGAAGAAAGAAGTGGCAGAAGTTGCAGAAATTATTTCCTCTGGCAGCGAATTCCAGGTGCTCGTTGTGCATGGAAAGAAGGAGTATTTAAACACATCCGTTCTACATTTATACTCTCGCACTTTTTTGGAGTGATCACGCCTTCCTGATGAGTAGTGGGCAGACAGCATGTACTTATATTTGTCAATGCCGAGATAACTATGAAAAATGCTGTAGTAAAATTTTAGCCGCATAGACCGCCTTCTCTGGAATAACGGAATTAAATCAAGTTCTATTTTTAGTTGAGTCACACTTGATCCAAAGTTATAATTACCCGATATAAAACGAGCTGCTCTATTTTGAACTGCCTCTAGCTGGTTGACAAGGTAGGCCTGGTGGGGGTCCCAGGAGACACAGGCGTACTCTAAAATTGGTCTAATATAGGTTAGATACAGTGTTCGTTTGGTAAACTTGGGACAATCTTTAAAGTTACGTCTAATAAAATTCAGCATTCTGGTCGCTTTTGTGGATGTGTAGTCCACGTGTTTGGCCCACGAAAGGTTTTCTGTAAAATATACACCGAGGTATTTGACTTCAGAAACAGTTGGTAAAGAAATTTCGCTGATAACGTATTTGAAGGCGACAGGCTGTCTCTTGCGCGTGAAACATACATGATTACACTTGGTTATGTTCAAAATCATTCCCCATTTTTCACACCAGGCGGAGATACGACAGATATCTTTCTGCAAAGCCAAGCAATCGGACGTGTTATGAATTTCTGAGTAAAGTACGCAGTCATCGGCATATAGCCGTATTTTCGATTGTATGGAGTTAGTGATATCATTGATAAAAATTAAAAATAAAAGTGGTCCCAATACAGACCCCTGTGGTACTCCGGACGTAACCCCAACATTACCCGAGCTTTTGCCGCTGATTAAAACAGATTGCTTTCTATGAGATAGGTAATCGCTGAGCCACGCAAGAATGTTGGATGGAATGTTTAACGTTGCTAGTTTATAGATAATGAACGCGTGAGGTACTGTGTCGAATGCTTTTTGAAAATCAAGGAAAACGCAATCTACTTGAAGCCCGTTATCAAATGAAGTTGCAAGGTCATGGTAGAACTCAACCAACTGCGTGTCGCAAGAAAACCCTTTTCTAAATCCGTGTTGTGCGGTAGTAAGATAGCAGTTTTTTTCAAGGTGATTAAAAATGTTGCTATAAATTATGTGTTCCATTACTTTGGAGCACGTACAAAGGAGGGAAATAGGTCTGTAGTTTTGGACGTGGTCTTTTCGGCCGCTTTTATGTATGGGCACTACGTTTGCTGTTTTCCACTGGCTAGGAAGCCGTCCACTCGAGAGAGACTTTTTAAAAAGGACTTCCAAGTAAGATGAGATGATTCCAGAGCATGATGTGAGAACACGATCGGGTATACCGTCGGGACCACTTGCTTTGTTAAACTTTAATTCGTTTACCAAATTTAGTATTCCGTCGTAAGATATTTCGATTTCATCCATCTTGTCAAGGAAGCCTTCGTGAGTTATGAGATGCTCCGTGTTAACTACAGATGAAAATACGGAATGGAAATAATTATTGAAGAGTGTAGCTTTTTCTCTTCTTCACTTACAAGTTGCCCGCAATCACTAATAGGGGGAATGCCGATTGAGGCCTTATTTTTTGACTTAACATATTTCCAAAGCTCTTTCGGGTTTTTTCTCAGTTTTTCATCAAGAGAGGAATGAAATTTAAGTTTGCATTCATCCGATTTTGTTTTGAATTGTTTATTTAATTCAGCTAATTGTAAACGTGAAAATGTGTCATTCTTTTGTCGATATTTCAGGTATGCACGCCTCTTCTTTTTAACCAAGGTACGCAATTCTCCATTCATCCACGGCTTGTCTCTACGTCGCCTGCAACCGAGTAGCTTGGAAGGAATGAATGCATTGACTAAGGAGTTTACTTTATTTCTGAAGAGGTTCCAAAGAGTTTCGACGTCGAGTTGGTGAGAGAGCTCTCTAAACTCAGAGAAATAGTCGCATAGGTTATTTGAAATACCTTCATAGTTGCCGCGTTCGTAAAAGAAGACTTTCCTAGGTAAATGTGGCCTCTTGATTTCAAATATATTGGTTATTCGTCCAACTACAACTTCATGGTCACTAATTCCAGGAAGGCTAGAGACAGTCGATATTAGACCTTCCCTGTTGCTAAAAAGCAAGTCCAAAGTTGTCGCCCTTGTTGTACCTAATCTTGTAGGGAAGGATACATGCTGGTGCAACTCAAAACTAGAAACAAAGTTAAGAAAGATGGTTCGGCGCGTAGAACATTCTAACCTCGAATAAGAATAAGGGTTCTCGAATTTTCCAGAACGCGAAAAATCACAGAAACAACAAAAAGGCGCATCCGCAGCCAGGCATCGAACCCCGGGTTTTTGCGTGGGAGCCAAGCACAATAACCGCTCGGCCACAGGCGCGCTGCCGACTTCGCCAGCTGCGCCAGTGGCATTACTCCCCCTTTTAAAAAGTGCATCGCCCAGATGCAACGCAGAACAACACTACGCAAATAAAAAACAGGTAAAGTAACGAGTCATTTGGAACACGTAAAGTCCAGAATCCTATCGAGCGTGGAATCGCTTGAGTCGAACGACGATACCCACCTCGGGTCGCGGTTGGCGTCGCGATGATGCCTGCGTTCCGTCGAGCACCACTTTTCGTTGAGATCTTCGAGGCGTCGAAGGACGTTGTATTGTCCAACGTAGCGCTTTAGAAGCTTGTCGCTGAGGCCACGACGTTGTATCGCTTTCCACACCCACACTCGGTCTCCGAGCTGGAAGTGAGAAGTCTAGACGACGAAGGTTGCAGCGGACACCGTCGACACGTTGCTGCGACTTGGATCCGAACTCGGGCGAGCTATCAGACTTATTCTGCTTGTTGCGCAACGATCTGGGCATCGCTCATTTCCGCCGCCAGCTGGCTCGTGGGGTAGCATGGCGTCAACATCGTGGTCACCTTGCGACCATGCACTTGCTGGAATGGTGTAACACCAGAGGCCTCTTGAACCGCTGTGTTGTAGGCGAGCGTGACATACGGCAGGACCTCGTCCCACGTCTTATATTCCAGGTCGACCTACATTGACACCATGTCGGCGATGGTCCGTGTTTAGGCGTTCCGTCAGCCCATTAGTCTGAGGATGGTACGCTGTGGTTCTCTGATGGTTGGTGTGGCTGGGACCGGAGGATCTACTGCATCAGATGAGCCATGAACGAGGGCCCGCGATCTGTAATCAGAACTTTGGGAGCGCAATGCCGAAGGATGATGGACTCTATGAAAAACTTGGCGGCTTCCACAGCAGTCCTTGAAGGTAGGGCTTTGCTTTCGGCGTTCCGCATGAGATAATCTGTGGCGGCAATTATCCAGTGGTTTTCGGACCTTGACAGCGGAAAAGGGCCAAGAATATCCATTCCAATCTACTGGAACGGCGTGGACGGACAAGCAATCGGATGCAGAATTCCTGCCGGCTTCGTCGGTGGTTTCCTGCGCCGCTGACACTCATGGCATGATCGAGTTTAGAAGTTAATAGTCTTCGGTAGCCTTCGGCCATTAGTACTCTTCTCCGAATTCTGGCGGGCGTCCCGCTGTAGCCAAGGTGCCCAGACGTCGGTGTAGTCATGGCAGGCTTCGAAAGATTTCTTCTCGAAGGCAGGAAGGGATAACTAACAGCCATCTGTGTTGTTGTTGACAAAGTTCTCTTAGTATAGCACCACTTGCCGTATGGAGAAGGGAGGTAGGATTCGTAAGAAAGCTATGGGGAACCGTACTCGCTTGTCCCTCCAGGTGCTCGATGAGTGCTCACAGTTTGGGGTCGTCTCGTGGGAGAGCAGCAATGTCGCTGACAGCCCGAGCGCCAAGGCAAGCAGTCATCCTCTTTGGGACAGGCAGGACTGGTCTTGACGGGGCCCTTGATAGGCGGTCGGCGTCACTGTGCTTCAGGCCCGAATTGTGCGCCATAGTCATGTTGAACTCCTGCTGTCATAGGCTCCACCGGGCGAGGCGTCCGCAGGGGCCGTTCAGATTAGCAAGCCAGCAGAACGAGTGGTTGCCTGTGACCACGCGAAAATGAGCTCCATACAAATACGCTCGGAACTTTGTTATTGCCCAGACGACAGCAAGGCTCTCCTTTTTAGTCTTTGAGTAATATCTCTCCGCGTTAGGATGCGTCCGACTTGCGTATGTGATGACCCGCTCTTCCTTGTCCTGCCTTTGGACTCAATATTGCGCCAAGTTTAGTGTTACTGGCGTCCGTGGGGATCTCTGTTTAAGCGAACTGGTCGAAATGGCCAAGAATCAGAGGCGTCTGGAGTCCTCGTCTGAGCTCATCAAATGACCACTGGTGTTCTTCTTTCACTCAAACTTTATTGCGTCCTTTGTCAGGTGCGTCAGTGAGCGCACAGCCTGGCGAAGTGCCGAACACACCGCCTGCAATAGGACAATGTCCCGAGAGATCTTCTCACGTCTTCTTGTCAGACGGCGGTGAAATGCCGCTACGGCGCAGGTCTTCTCGGGGCGGTGCTCTGGCCTGGCGGTTAGCTTGCGGCGGTCATCGGACCATGGCGGCGTAGCTGAATGTCGGTTCCTCTGTCGTCGTCGTGTTGATGGGAATTTCGGGTTGGAAGGCTCGGTGAACGCTGCTCCTCGGAAGACCTCGGCGAGCGACAGTGAGGACGGGCGACCTGCAGCGCGGGGACCATCTTCGCGGAGTTCTTCCCGGACGAGTTCACGGATCATGTCTCGAAGGCCGGGGATGCTAGGGCTGATGTCGTAGCCTGATCGCAACAAAGAGCAGCGATGCTCGAGTGCCGATGGTAGTGGCTGGCTCTTTGCGAGGAGGGCACGTTTCATGTTCATGGGCTCCATGACGAAATCTTCGATGGTGGTTGGGGGTTTCCGAACAAGACATCTCGACGATGTCATCCTTTACACCTCGCATCAGAATCCGCAGCTTCTTTTGTCGGTGGGTTGAGGGTCGGCGCGAGCGATCAGCCGCAGAACATCCTTAACAAAACTGGTGATACTCTCGTTTGCGTCCTGGCTCCTCATTCGAAGAAGGTCCTCGGCCCTCTCTGTCAATATTGGTTGGTGAATATCCGCCTCAGCGAACCCTTGCAGGCGGTCCACGAGGTCAGGAAGTCTTCAGCGATTCTCGAATCAGTGCATGGCCGTTCCTTCGAGCGCAAAGTGAAATGCACTGTAGGCGCTGTTCGTCCGTCCATCGGTTGTGCTGGTCCACTTGCCCGTACTGCTGTAGACAGTCCTCGACGTCTTGATAAGGTCGCACGCTGCGAAGGACGCGGGCATACGTGCGGCTACAGTTGGTGAAAATGACGGGTGTAGTGGTCATCGTCGCAATATTCTTTGTCCTCTGTGTCAGGGGTCCGAATTCTGGCGGTTGCCCCTTGGAACGGCGGCTTGATCGGGCTTCAGCGTCTTCGGCGAAGATTAGGCTTCTGGGGCTAAGCACCTCACTTGGCCGGGTGTTGTCGAGGGGTACTCTTTACGGGCATAGAATGCAATGCCCTGAACCTCCACTAAAATGTCATGAACGACAAATGATGAAGCGGATAATAACTAGAGTAACTTAGCGTTTAATGGGGCGAACTTGTGCCCAAAACAAAATAGTAGAAAGTTAGCGTCCCAGGCGTCGATGTTGGCGAAAATGCAAATCGAGCGTTTTGGCGAGGTTGACCCCGGCTTGTTCTGCGCGGAGCACCTTATGTTACACGCGTGGGCTTCTGGAACAATCGGTAGAAGAAGTTTCGGCAAGTAGAACATCCCAACCTCAAATAACGTAACAGTGTTCTCGAATTTGCCAAAACGCGAAATTTATTAAAATAACAAAAAAAACGTGCATCCGGAGCCAGGCATTGGTCGAACCTCTGCTCTTTGCATGGGAGCCAAGCACGATAACTCACCTTGGCCACCGTGCGCGCTGCCAACCTAGCCAGCTGCGCCCGTGGCAATATTAGAGCTTTCCTGATGCATCTTGAATAAACACAATGAAGCGAAATTTTTTCTTTTTGCTAGCCTTTTAAAAGTCAGTATATTTTACGATGAAAACATATTCATACTCAGTGTTTGACTTAACTTCAAACGCTCTACGGGCAACCAGGTTTAAGCAAATCAGGACCTGTACAGTTACGCCAAGTTATGCCTGTGTTATAAAACTTGTTCACCGTTTTCAAGGACTAACTTGTGCGACATCAATACGTAAAATACTATTTCTGAGTGTACTTTTATAAAACTTTATAATGGTATTCTGTAGAAGACGGTTTAATATAACTAATGCGTGTAATTCAGGTTGTTCAGTCTATTTACATGCATATACATATCTTGCTGCCTAATTTGGGGAAGGGGAGAGCTTCAGCTGAGATTTATAAGTGCAAATATATATTCACTGACGGCACACACTCAAAACATTTCTGCGTTTTTGTGCTGTCTAAAACGCATTATAAATACACGCAGGGGAGATCTTTAGAGACGTAATGCGTTTTGGAATATTTAGGGCGCGCTGGAATAATCCACTCAAGGCGTCTTTAGTTGGATTTTAAACATGAGGTTGACATTGCTGAATTTCGTATTGTTTGGCTAGGTTCGTCATTTAAGACTGGCTTAGAGTTGTGTTGAAGCAAAATCATTAGGAAGGAAACACAGTAATCGCCTGGCGTTAATAAATTTACTTGACACATATTGTGCGACTGAGTTCCTTAAAACTCCTGGAGGAGACTAAAATCGTAGAATATGAAACTAGCAGAAACGCCGATTTATCAAATCACTCCTCAATGCTCCAATTCTTTTAAATCTCGAGACTCTTGCTTGAAGTCCGTAATTTTGAGTCCCCTCTGTTGTCCAAACATCCCACCATTCATTTTCACATTTTTGTTTTCTATAGTTTTGCTAGTTGGAATTTATACTACAAAGCGCAATATATCGAACACAGTCCACTAAAACACGCTATAAATATATGGAATATAAAGTAGTAATTGATGCAAAGATGTCTGTGCTCACGGAACTTTGTCAAGCATTTTCACGATATGATCTCAGATAGTGATTAATTTGCTTAATTGTTAGATCTGACAAAAGTTTACTCATAACCATTTTGTACTAGACTCTTCAGGCTCCCAAGGACGCAAGCCACACCTTTTTATTTTGAGAAAATTATTGTTATTCCTTGTATTTTTCATTTTACCTATACGATAACATTGTGACGCGATGTTTTGAACGTTATTTATATGAACTATTCCACACGGAACCGCGTAGTATTTACTAAAACGTATCTTTAACCTGCACTAGAGGCTTAGTGTATCTGAAGTTGTAATTTAGAAATTTTATACAAGACTGTGAACGTGACCTGCGTGAGAAAAATTTTCGATTCAACGGTCAGTCTGCCTTGTGCTTGTGACATTATTCAAGCAAAAGGCACGTCTATTTTGTCAAGCTTTGACTATAAGCAAAAATTGAAACATTACATGCGCGTTGAATATAATGGCGTGCGCTTTATTGAGTGCGGAGAATTTGCTAGGGAACAGGCGGTGACCGTCCCGTTGTAGATGCGCACTAGCCTGATTTCTGACGAGATAGCCGATGATTATATTTATTAGTGCTAGATGTACAAACGATGGCTCATTCACTCTCTGTGTTTTATGTACCATGTTCACCTACAGCTTCAGCGACCTGCATTGTTATTACTACAACTGCGAACGTTCGCGCAGCACCCTTGGTATGCATATAAAGTCAATGAAAAACATCATACTCAAAGACGGTGTTAAAATATATTTTGAAGCTTTAAGAAGCACCTAAAAATATCGCTTAGACACGCAATTATATGGGTAAAAGCTCGTTTTATTAAAAATAATTCAAAGTAGAACCGGAAAATAGTCCATTGATATATATTTAAACAAGATTTGAAACTAAATGACTCATTAACGAAGTTTGCACCTTCATTACTAAATGCAGTCATCTCAAAGTCTTGACATGGTAGCATGCGTGATTGCCCTTGGGAGAGGGCCTTTTAGAGCGCGCGACACCAGAGGCCGACGTTAGAGCGCGCCACGAGGGCGCGCGACAGTAGCGCGCTAACTCTAGAGCACATCACGAGAGCGCATGACCAGTTGAGCGCGCACGCGAGAGCGCACAACCGGTTACGCGCGACACGAGAGAGCACCCCATTTGAGCAAACACCGCAAAACGTGTGATGTCGGCTGTCTCGGTTTTTATGTGGCAACTTTGGGACTAAAGTTTCAAACAAATGCCATATTATGCTTTCCTGTTGACTGTTCGGTTCATTCATGAGCATCTTTGGCTCAAGCCTGGCACTTCGGCAGTTATGTGGCTAGTCAAAGCAAATCTATAGAGACGCCCAATACAAGTGCTCTCGCACTAAGTACCGCCTTGGAGTACAACCGTGTTCGAGCCAAGTTAGGACCTTAGAGTGCAAAGATCTGTGCAAGGCTAAACAGTTCTCCTGCGTGTTCCTCCAAAAAGATTTCCTGCAATTGTAGATAAAAAAATATGCATGCAGGCCCATATAAAAGTCAAAAGATGACTTTGTCCATGCGTCATGTCTCCATTTTGAAACCTTTCGGGATCTACTTCGGTCGCGCATACATGCGTATTCAAGAAGGGCCAGAGGCCTGAATTTGGCCTTTTTTTCCTGAATAATCCTAACCCGCATCCTCATCTTTAATCGACTAATAAAATAAAGAGGCTTATCACGTAAATTACAAAATATTGTACCTGAGCCTTGAAACACTGAATGTAAAATATCTTAGATGCCTAAGATGACCACGACTGAGCAATATCGCATGTAAATTACACACAAATCATCAACAGTGCTCAGAAATGCTTCTACGCGCAGTTAGAAATAAAAAATTTGCAGCAGCGGCGAAAAAAATTAATTGAGTTCATGTATCGCGTATTTTCTTAGTAACATCGACATATCTTTTACGAACGATTCTACTACACTCTAAGAAAAAAGAAGAGGAAGGTAACTAACGGCGACTGTTCCTCCTTGCTGTGGTCAAGTTGCCCAGAGAAGGAGAATAGAAGTTTGGATGAAAGGAGGATGTACAGTTCCTCCTCTTCACTTGGCGCAGGGGTAGAACATCGCTCTACTGACCTAGTGGTCGAAGATTCGGATTCCTAAAGCGGTGTTTTTTCTCGACAAGTTTTTTGTTTTTTTTATTTACTAAAACAGGCATAAACAAACCCAGACCGATAGAAGGAAAATTAAAGTCCTTATTATCCACCGACGCCAAGGAAAAACTATACAAATATCATTGCTACAAGCTTGATCAGCGCGCTGTTTGATAAACAAGATTTGGGCACCCAGGTTGATCTAAGCCGTTTATGCAGGGGCCAAGACGACAAGGTCGGTCCTTCAGTCGTTTCTTTGCCGCGGCGTTTTTGACATTCACCAAGAAAGAAGTTTAAACGCATCCGTCATAAACTGCTAAGCTTCGAAAGATGCCGACACTGCTACGTAGACTGGGCGGTTGCGATCAGCTGCGATAGGCGGGCTTCGGCCCTCGGCCTCTTCGGCCACATTTCGAAACTCGGCCGCCTCGGCCACCTCGACTGCCGGGCCCTAACCCTGCACTCTAAGAACAAATGGAGGTAACAGGTAGGAACGGCGCGTCTTCCTCCTTCTACTTACGCGCCCCCAAACGGACTCGAGAAGAAGGAGGCATCTTCTTTCGGTTTCGTTTTTCGAGCACGTCGCGGACGTTGTTAAATAAATGTTGTTGAGTTTATTGAGCTTCAGCGGCAGCGAAGGCCGCTGTTAATTCTTTCTTCTAGTCCAAACGTGCAGAACATTTCGGTTGCATTGACGCCTTTACCATTAATATTTTTCAAACGAACAAATGAAGCCGCTAGAAACTGCGAAGTTCCGGAGCAGTGCCAGCAGCGCTACGTACACTGGGTAAGATGGCCGTCCCTGGATTGCGGGACGTAGGCGGCTTCTAGGCTACTGTAGCGGAACTAATGTAGTGGAACCACGAGGCACTGTATCGACGTTTTCGACGTTATGGAAATCGCAGGAACTGTGTCCAAGGCAGGGAGGTTTTCCTGCCGGCTGCCTCGGTGCCTTCCGTGCTGAGTTCCGTTCTGTTTTCCCGTGCCGAGTGCCAACCGGCATTCAATGTGGTTCTGTATTTCTGCGTTTCAGCAGCATAGCAGCAACATCGTGATGGCAGTGTTGTGCGTAGTGAACAGAAGACAAATTATCGCCGATGTGACCGTGTGTTCGCGTATCGGTGGTGTAACAACAAGATGAAATGACGTAAACTGTCGGGCATTGATGCCGCTGGTCGGGCCGTGATCGGAGGGGGCGGGGTGTCGCAGGTTGACATTCCCCTTTACATTAAAAGAGTTTAAGACCGCTTGAGAAATTAGGTGCAGTCGATCGACGTGCGGATAATCATGTTGGAACGCTGGTCTGAACGGTAAGCTCCTAATGTACAGTGGCCAATGTGAGTGTCAGTCCCCGAGAGCGATTGCGCTCTGGTGAAAAGACTGAACAGTACGAAATAATGACGGAAAGTACTAAATTTACAATAAAATTCTTAGCATAAAAAAGGTAAAATCGAAAAAAATTACACCATCTTCCTGAGGGAACCATGGGTGATGCAGAGCATCGTTGGTTCCGAGGAAAGAGGCAGTTGTGTGCTGACGTCGACAGATGGCGCCACCGACTGCCCTAGGCGTAGTCCCCTACGCGAGCCCTCGTCGCGGCTCGCGGCAGAGAACTTGGAGCGCTCGCCTCGCCGTTTATTTTATTTTTTTATCACACTTGAAGGGAGAGGAGACTAGAGGAGGAGAGTTGCGCGTGCGCGCGCGGTGGAGTACAAGCAAACGCACGCGCAGTGCACGCAGATGGTAGAGAGAGAGAGAGCGAGAGAGTAACGCGCAGCTGTTGGAAGAGAGGAAAGGAGAGAGTTGCGCGTGCGTAGTGTCGAGTGCGGACTTCGACGCCGCGGGACATAGACCCGAGCAAGAGATGCCCCGCATCTATAAAAGCTATCCTTTATTTTGCTGTTTAAATATACTACGGTTCCTGGAGAAACTGCCTCCAAGTGGCGCGCTGGGATGAGCGCTAGATGTTTTCGAGCTTGCCACGGGGTAGCTCCGTACACTTAACACCTGCCGCAAGTCGCGGCTTTGACTGCGTATCAAGTTGATCGAAAAGCGATCTCTCTGCCCGTTAAGCATCACTTCGAGCTGAGTGAATATCCGCTCTACAGATTAATTCAAGACGGCAATTGCAGCCGTGCGCGAACAGCACAAATAGAAAAACAAACACTACCATAGAAATACTGGCTAGGAGGCGCCGTGCGGGGAAACAAACCCAGGCTTGGAACCGCATTGGAGCGGCTCGATTTATTGGCTTTCAAATAATTACGGCATGATAGAGCGTTTTCTTTTTAATAAGAGATTCATCCCTCGAGCCATTAAAAATACTCTTCAGATGCATGACATTGCTAGAAAAAAATTAACATGCTGGGAATATTTTTTATTGCTTAGGGAGTCAGCGAAAATTCCGTACGTTCAAAACGACCAGTATAAAAGATGGAAACGCAGAGAGCCTGGAGCAGTGATCTAGCTAGTGTAAGCTGTTGCATTGATGTTTGTGTATGGTGTTATATTGATGTTTGTATGTGCGTGTGCGTATGCGCTCGGCTGATGTTCAGCTGATGCTCTGTACCGCAGAACGCGTAATGTGTGTCTACCTGTGTGAAATAGAGGGTCCCGAAACGCAATGGTGGTGTGTCAGAAAATTAAATATTTTTGTAGAACATGAATTGGGGGGGGGGGGGTAACTCAGCGCCACCTAGCCTAGCTACTTTGCGATCAATCTGCTCGACCCTGCCATCTGGTGACAAGCGATTTAACCTCCTTGAGCGCCACGTGGCTACGCCATAATTCTCTGTGTTACCGCGCTGAAACGAGCCAAGAGGCTGCTTCGGATCGGCGCTTTTTGAGAGTTGGGCTTTTGCCTTGCGGGCGAATGGTTTAACACTCCTTCGTGATGCGGCGGTTATTGACGCAACGGCTGACGAAGGAATCTGTGGCTCGAGTGAACAGCAAAGGCAAGACAAAGTGCGCGAACTGGGTGCCGGCTGTCTCCGCTTAACATCGCAGCGCTGACGATGGGACGACTGAAAGTGACCGCACAGCTTCTCTTGCAACGTAAGTTTCTTTACCTGTGCCAGGGGGAAGCCGGCTTTCGGGAATAGATACAGTTCAGCGGAAAGCTCGTGTTACGTTTTTATATTTGCTGCTACTCTCGCTCCGTACAATAGACTTTGTGTTCTTGTTAAGCCTTATTGAGCCTCGATTTGTTCGATTCGTGGCCGCCATATTGAGATGCAGGCGACGTGAGGAACTTTTGCTCCCGTGCTTTGTGGGATGAAAGTTTCTCCCCTTTCTGAAGGAACATATGTGTCAAGAGCGTTCCTCCCTTTAGGGAGGACTATATTGACCATTTTTACTAAGAGTGTACATTATGCGTGAATTAATTTCTTTTTTATTGTTAAATACGTGTATTTAGTTTCCTCTTAGAGGTGAACGCGCTTTAGACCCCAAACGTACAAGCTACAGAGGAGAAGTTGGCTATGAAAATTTTGAGAATGAAATACTCTTACTCGGAGCGTAGCATAAAAACACTCTTTATATAATGCGTGTGAATTTTTATTATAACATAGCACGTTTTAATTTTTATACAACCTCATTTCTTCCATGAAAAGAAGAGTCTTTATGCAGCCCAAGTTGTTAGTTTATTCAAATTAAGGCAGTCTTTTCGTATTTTGTAAAGTATGCGGGCAAACTCGATTAGAGCTGAAACATGTTTTCAACAGAAACAAAAGCAGACAACTCAAATGCTTAATAATTGTAAAACATTTTTAACATAATCTATTATTGAAGCCTGAGGCTTTTAATTAGGACTCTTTGGAGATACGCCATTCTATAACCTAAGTCCAGAACAAATTAGTGGTGTTCGGCACACACATTTTAAGAAAAATCTTGTGAAGGCTTGCCTTACCTCGTTGCCTGCATGTTTTACGCTTTAGATGCCATGGATCTTGAATCACATGACAGGAGGTTAAAGGGTGAGAAAGTATTCTCCTCATAAAAAGGTCCATTATAGAGTGCAAGGAACCTCCGTTTAGCAACTTGGAATACCCACATTTCGTTACAGGATTCTGCTGAAATTGCAGCCTAGCACGTAAACAATACGAAATTATTTCTGTTGTTGCTCTATTAGTATATTTAAACATATACCCATCTAAGAAATAAATCTTTAAGTGCTTGGATAGGACAGCACGTTATAAAATGAACGAGACCCTAAAATCAGGCGTGAGATACATGTGTGGTGCAAGACAAATTTAGATTTTGGAGCAATTTCTGAATTTCGACGCGACTGGCCCGAATTCGAAGCAGGCATGTTTCATAGTTTATCTTTTAGGACACAGAACCACCGAAATAGTATATTTAGGTACTCTGGAGGTGGATCGTACGACATTAGAAGTCCTCACATTCTAAAACACTACTACTTTAGCGCTAAATTATAACGTTGTGAAAGCAATTTGAAATGAAGGAACACCTTTTAATTGTGTTTTTGTTTCTGGCAACTCGTCCAGTATAGAAGCAACGATATAGACGTAGCACGTGAATATAATCAAAATAAGCCTTGCTTTATTTTTTTCGGTAAAAATCTGTTTTGTTGTGACACAGTTTTTTCTACCTAGGCTCCTTACATTTTTTTAGTGTAGTGTGTTTTCTTATTTGGACTCTGTTTATTTCCACGTAGCGGAAAATTTAGCGGAAAATATGATGTCGCATAGACTTTCTGTCACGTGACTTATGCACAAAATCAGTTTCCCGGCTAAATTTAGCAGAAACACTGACGTCACGTGACATTCGCACAAATCCACTCGGTAGAAGGGCCGAAGGACAGGGACAAAGTGAAAAAGTGACGATATGGGCGGGTCGCACTCGCGACTAAAAGGTTATTAGAAACACACTGAATTCAATACCTTACTCAACTCCACGCCAATTGCAACCGGCCCCACTTTCCCTCTAAAAATGAACAGTTGCCTTTCCAGAGGGCCATTAGACGGTCTCACTGATACACTTATCGTTGTCCATTGTTTTGATGACAAACGCTTGTGAATTTCAGTAGCTGTTTTTTCGCTGTGCCATCCCAGGATGGTTGTTTGACAACAAGGGGTGCGCCGGCATCGATTGCAGTGCACTACCGAATGCCCAGACGGCGTCTGTTTGATAGCCTGATGCCTGTTCTCTCGCACTGTTATTTACGCACCTGCCTGTTTGCCCTACGTGAATGTGCCAGTGCGTGTGAGAAAACACGCAGCAGCAATGAAACAGACGCCGTCTGGGCAGTTGGCAGTGCATTTCAATCGATGCCTTGCACCTCGTTGTTGTCGAACACAACCATCCTGGGACGGCACAGCGAAAAAACCACTAGGGAAATTCGCGAAGCGTTTGTCGTTCAAACAAGGGGCGACGATAAATTTATCAGTGAGCCGTATGAGGTCTTGTTAGATAAAAACGTGTTGTTTTTAGAGAGATAGTGGGGTGGCTTGAAATTACATTTTTTTGAAAGCATAGAAGTCACTGTTTTCTAATATAGCTGTTCAAAGGCTAGTTGCCTTTTTGAACCGCTGACTGCGTGACGGTGTAGGTGTAAGGAAGTGACATGGCTGCGCACTGTAGAGGTTTGAACGGAATGCCACCATTTTGTTCCAGAGGATTGTACTTTGTCATTTGTACAGGTTGTCGCTGCACTTGTAAAAGAAGTGTCAAGGACTTCATCAGTTGCGGAGTTCGACCCCGACTTGTCGTGACCATCTTCACTTTGTCCCTGTCCTTCGGCGCAGCTATCCAGTCATGAACCCACTAGCCCCACTGAACATTTTGTTTATATAAGTTTAGTTTCCCGCAAAAGTTTAGTGGGAAAATTCGACACGTGACTAGCCGCAGCCCGTCATTCCCCTTAATCTGTGGACACAGGCCGACCTGAAGGTAAAAGTGTATTCGCAACTCCAGCGAACTATAGGGGGCGCGCTGGTCAGGCGAAATGGCGGACGAAAGGAGGTCGTTTTCGTCGTTCAACACGCGGACCACCATAAATGTCTTGCACAGCAGCGTAAAATCGGTGTTACATATGAAAGCTAAGCGATTTTTCGACGATAGAAACCTTCTTCTAGTCAGTGCGTAGGAATGACACGGTGGAAGCATAAAATAATTACTGGGAACGATGTTTGTTTCTATGCTGCCTATGCGAGAACCAAGCAGCGATAGCAGACGACAGAGTCGAAACGACCTCCTCTCTGAGCTTCTCGGCGTTGCCGCTACGCGGCGTCGATTTCGCTGGAGTCGCGAATAGGACGGAGAGGGGTGGAGACACTCTGAGGCGCAACTCAAGAAGTAATGCCTGGAGTTTACTAGAGCTAAACCAGGAATGCTTCACGTAGACACAGAAATGCAACAGAAATGCTCTGCAATTTATTAGGGCTCAAACTTCCGAGAGGAAAACCAATTTTGACAAAAAGAACTGTGCTTCCTAGTACATATCATAATTGTAAACTTCGGGGTGATGATTTTCAGTTTTTTGTTTATTCAAATGTTAAATTTAACATTTGAATAAATATTACGTTACGCTATGACGGTGAATGACCCGGTTCGCCATGCAATGTCACTTTTATTTACCTCTTGTGGTTTGACCAAGACTTACACCAAAAATCGTGTCTCCCGTTACCCTGATTTTTTTGTTCGTCATGATTTAAATGTTTGATAGTTATGACACATATAAGTGAAGTGAACTTAGTAAATACTAGATAGGCTCAAAGTTTTCTCTGATGGGGTTGCTTTTTAGAGCGGGTACGGCGGACTACGGTCAGCGAACAGAAATTATGCAGGATGGTTTACACACAAAAGCTCTGGAGACTTTTAAGTTTTTATGATAACGAGAAGCCGTGCGCATATTAAGCTAGGTGCCAAACCTCGGGAATCTACTGCTCAATTACGGTTCTGGCAGAACAGATTTGTGCCCGTTACTTGGTCAAATATGAATCACCCCAAAATAGCGTGAAGCCTACGTTTTTTCATGATTTTTAGAGCATTAATACAACACTAAACGTAATTTAAAGACTATCTGTTTATGGTTTTCGGTATATTTCGAATTGCATTAGTAATCGAAAAGATCACCACCGCTTGAGGTAAAAGTTTTATCTAGGGTTTCAAATATTTTTTTAACTAAGAACCACCCTAGAAGCAGAAATAATAAAACTAGTAAACAAACAACAACAAAAAAGAATGCACAATATTTATGGAGTATTTACTCTGCCCGTTGTGTACGATTCGCTCGGCCATCAATTTATTTCTAAGTGTTTGCCATAAGCGAGCTGACTCCCGAAATACAAAATGCATGATTAATGGGTCTAAAAGTAAAAAGAAACAAAAAAAGACCTGCATTGTGCCTCTGTTATCTTTGTGGCTAAGTTGGGCGCAATTAAAAAAGTCGTGATTAGTTGACTAATTAGCAAATTAACTAAAATATTAAAATTCAATTTTTTAGGTACAATCTAGTTATCAAAGTGGTCTACCTGTGACGCGAAATTTTAATTGAAAAATTCTTAGTGGGCGCTTCAGGACGAAAAATGTAATCATTGCACAAGGATCTAAATCGAAACAAAGCGGAAAGAGCGCGACGGTGACGTCGATTCCTCCGCTCTGCACTCGCGTCGCACCGCTCACGTCGTTCGCTGCGTCCCCGCAACGGGAGGCCATTCTATTATGAAGAGGCAGATCAGGCACTGCTGTCCGGCTCACCAAACACGGCCGCTACGGCTTGCTAGTTCTTACACTTGTCTGCATACAAACTACCAGGCCGGCATCCCGCTTGCTGTAATCAAATTACCAGAGCTGCCGGTGATACATTCACCGTCTAACGAGACAGTCTTTTCTCGGGGAGAACAAAGGCGTATAGAAACACCGCAGAAAGGCGACAACTGTTGGTAAATGCATGGACTTGTAACGTGGAGGAGGGGTGAATCCTTTTTTACTTTCTTTCGACTCCTAGGTAGAAGAAATTGCAACACTAAAACACGGAACATATGAGGCAAGCATAGAACCACGTTGGAGTGAAAACGTATTGGCCGAAAGTTGCGTACATTGAAGGCTTCGGGTATTATGGCGAAGCTCTCTTCCGCTGAAACTGCATCTTCTCCTAGATGAAAACGAAGACAGAGGAGCCGCCGAGGCGTCCAGAAATCAAATTAGGTCCTCGACACAGGGGTCTCTCGAGATACCTTTGTTTTGTGGAGCAGAGGGAACGAGAACTGTACGGCAAGGCGAAGAGCGCCGAAACCGGGTCGCGCAAAGCTTGGAAACCTCAACTAGCCATCCGCAACCTGCTGAGGGAACAGCGCTCTAGGTCTAGAGTATAAAAAAGGCGAAGTTAGCGGAATTGGTAGGAGGAACTAATTAGAAACTTCCTGGAATGTTTCAGTTTTTGTGCCGAAGTTTTGTGAGAATCTCGCCTCCCTGGCGAAGCTGTCAAATCTAGCAAAGTACACAGCAAGACTTGTTTCCTTTTGAATAGAAATTATTCATATATAATTTGCCTAGTAAACGTATAAAAACTCATATATAATTGATGAGGCTTATATGATGTCCTTTATTATTCTATTCGTTCTCATGTGCTTATTCGACAAAAGCATATAACTTGTTTATACTGTAGATGCAGCATTTTACAAGAAATTAAAAAAGGTGCAGAACAGGACGAGGAGGAGCAAGACAAAACTTTGGCTAGTACTTTTAATTATGTTAAGTAAAACTCCCCTTACAGCTATTATCTCTCTTATACATCAGTCGCACTTAGGCGTATGGTCTCCGTATACACATAAGATAAGGTCGAGCGGACAAGAAAAGCAAAACGCCAGGTTGAATACTTTGTTGCTAGGTGAAAATGAGCTCACCCTCGAACCTAATAGATGCAAGTTTTGCTGATGAACATCCCGAGAGTCGAGGACAAAGCACAAATCCAAAACTAGAAAGTCTAACGCGGAGAGCGGATAAGGACACTTTTGGAAGCCTTATCAATGACTCGTGTATAGTGAACGCGCTGAGCGAAAACAAACACAAACCGTCGCTTAAAACAAAATTCTTCTAAACGGCGATTATGAAACGACTGAAGAAATGGCAAGAGTTCGCAATAGTAAACTGGAAGAATGAGATCGCTTCAGGTGATACTCGATCACATTTTCCAGGAGCGGGATGAGAGCTCGTGAAACGTGGTATTGTGATTTGTCAGGCTGGGAAGGAAATATACGTTGTCTCTTCTGCTGTTGGAGTTCTTATGTGTCGAGAATCACTAGTGATAGAAAGGCCTTTGACTGGGTTGTCTTTTTTTGTCGGTTGTTCTCGCAATACTGTCGTTTGTCCCTGTAAAAGTTTGCGCTAAAGCAGAAAAAACAAAAAAACACACACATTCGTATGCAAATTAGTTCTGCACGCGGTGGTTACTTTTGTCATGCATATTTTGCACAGATTTGTGGAATAATCTGTCTTTTTCTTTGAGTTCAAACTACTGCAATAATCATAATGATTGATTCGACCCAAAAAATATTTTGTTTATTTACTTCGCCTTGTAGCCTGGTAAAAAAAATTGATCACGGCTCGACTTTTATTTATTAAGGCCAATAGTGAATTGTACGTTGATGCTTTCTTTTGATTTTCATTTCATTTTTAAGCGGACGATAATTCCACAAAAATGGTGTGTCCAGAAAATTATTGAAAATACATTTAAAAATTGTGACGTAATACGTCAAATCTATAGAGCATCGTGGATGTGGATTGTACGTCTAAATGTACACGGCTTCTTGGTAAGTTAATGACTGGAAACAATTTAACAGAAGTGTATAATAAAAAACTGAGTGAATTGCGGCAACATTCGTAAACGAGATTTCACAGCAGTAATATTAAACAACTATTTTTATAAACAACTTGTAAAACATATATTAAAACTTGACTTTGATGAAAATTCACGTAATATTTTAACGTTTCTGAAACAAACCCCACAACAATTTAGTCTTGATGCAAAACCGTAATAACAAATCGTCCTCTTTCTAGACAGCCCTCTTGTGAGTAACTCCCCTTGATTCAGAATTCCAAATTCATATTATTTGTTACATTATACTTCGCAATAATACAGAGTATAAGAGGGAAGCAACATCAGTCATGGGAGAATGTTCACAGTAAGCGGGTGCTCGGAGCTTAATAGTATTAAGTTCCCCACCGTTTTGCTCTGAAACCTCAGAGCGAGAGTATTAACTTTTCGCGTTTGCGGCACATACTCCTTGAAATTATTTGGCCCCCGCAATATTTCACTGGTTTGTGTGAAAATAAGTTGAAAATGCTCACTTTACTAACCTCGTTATTGATGTTCTGCACGCTTATGTTGAGGCAGCAAAAGTAGGAAACAAGCTGCAATTACGCCCACTCGCCAAACTTTATTTCTTTCCGGAAGACAATGGTGGGGAGGATGAAGCAGACAGAAAGAGAAGAGAGGGGAAGGGGAGACTTGGTTTTAAACACCTGCATTTACTTCGATGAATTTGAGACATGAGTTTGACGCCATGTAATTTGTATTAGTCCCATCCTACGGTTGATACAATTAATGACGGCGGAGCTGGTCTTAATTACACACGCGTTCCAAAACTCATATGCTTTTTTAGTGTTAAAATAGCTTTTTTTTCGTCATATTGCATTTACATCTCGCTTTTTTCGTCATATTACATTTACATCTCACTTTGTTCGTTTATATAAAATCATTTCACATAAACGAAAGCGTACTGTGCAATTTCGGGAATTAATTGATTTCTAGGTTTTTGGCGTGCTTTTTTTTTTGCGACTGCAGCTTCAGTGTACGGTATAACAAATTCTACCCAAGTTTAAAATTTCTGAGTTTGTAACTCCTGCCTAATAAAGTTATTAAAGTATTGGATCAGGAAAGCAAATTAACGGTGAACTAAATATAATAACGTAGACCTCGTAATTATTGTCTATTTTTGAATAACATAAATATCAGGCTTGCAAAAAAATATATATAAGTCAGGTGAAATTAAAAGCTTAATTTATTTATATTTGCATAAGAACTTGAACTTGTACTAAGGTAGGAAGAGTGTCGAATGACGCGAATAAAGGAGAAGGTGATGCACCGGCATTATTTTTAATAACGGAGACAGTGCCAACGAAGATGCCCGAGCCGAGGATAACGACGACGACAACAGCTGTGTGGTGCCCAGCATCTACGACCGAAAAATTTCATCAATGTGGCTGACGACAGGGCAACATGTCGCCACAGCAGGAGGGGATGCTCACCAAATTCTACAGGATCGTAACCTGTACTTTGGAGGAATGTCAAAAAGATGTCCCCACTGCTTCTAAGGGCTCAAGGTCGGTGGAACACCCTGGCGACACTGTGGCGGAATGCTGGACCTGTACTACAAGAAACGCCATGATGAAGTTGTCAGATGCCTTCACTTTCTTTACACCAAAAAGTATGGATTGAACCGGAGTAGTAAGCTGAAGAATTACAAAGTTGAAAATGGTAATATCTAATGATAGGGTAAAGATAAAATTGGACGTAAAGATTGAGACGGAACTGTCACTTGAATACAACAAGCCCGACCTGATGATACATGACCGCAGAACGAAGGAAATCACACTGATTGAGGTTGGCATCACCAACAAGAACATCCTGGCCAAGACCGAGTTGCGAAAATCTCAGAAATACGACTTACTGAAAAATGAGCTCAAGATAATGTACCCCGGGTGCAAAGTAGTTACAGTACCAGTGGTGATGACCTGGGATGGGCTATGACAAGACATTTCAGGTGATATATGCAAACGGCTCCGAAGTCACCGACAGGCTGATGGCATACATGCAGTCGGTAGTCTTAAAGCGAACCTGCGAGAGCATCCTGGAAGACTGCCGAAGAATGCAAAGAGGGGACTGGCTGGAGGAGGAGGGGGACGATATGATGGCTCAGCTCGAGACGCAGCCCGCTGAGCCAGAATAAGGAGCTCAGTGAACGCCTAGATGAGCTTCATCTGAAAGGAATTAATTTGACGCAATAAACAAGTTTATAGTTGAAAACTGCATTTTCTTTCGCTCGGAGAGTTGAACGTTTACTAGAAAGTACAGTCTCAAATGAATCGTAGTAACCAGGATATTCAGCTCTGCCTATTTATGATCGATGGTGGGTCATAAAGCGTTTAAACTAAACTGACGTACAGAAACCGATTATGCAGTCGCTCATCCGAACATCTACTTCAGGTACGAAATGACTTGGAAAGTTTGTGCAATTACCACGAAGAAGAGTAAGGTGCCTTAACAATCGTCGGTATTGAGGTTGGTCCAGCTCCACATATCCATCACGCATGGCGGCAAAATTTCCAGCTGCTTAATAAGCTGGAGTGACAGAGTGGGGTAAGAAGTCCTAATTTTGAATATGAGGATATGTTCCAGATCACAGTAACCATGTCGTTGCCATGGAAACGGTTTTTATGAAGTGGCATTTGATGAGAGGAAGAGGGTAGAGGGTCCCTTGGTGCCGGGGTCGGTAACATGCAGGGGGAGAGGCAGAATCAGTATAGGCTAAAGCAGCCGCATGCGTCACCGGTGCGTTCTTGGCGGAACAAATACACACCCTTGGTCAGGTTCCGCGACGCGTAATGAGCTCCTGTATCCTAGTTAGGAGGTTAACTGCTCCATAACTAACACATTTGGCGCTGCTGAATACGAGTGCTTCCACTGTTAGCTTTTTTCTCCCTTGGGGTTGTAGTAGTAGATCCAACACTCAACCATAGTTAACAGGAAATTTAAAAAAAATACCTGGCAGCGGTGGCTTGGGAAAGCTGCTACATGCTTGTGAGGACTTTCATCGTGTAAAATAACTGGAGCATTTTTAGAGAAACCTTTGAACGTAAGCTGTGAATACACGGACGTAGGCTTGTATGGTAACTCAAGTTTGAGTGATATTCTTTTTTGCTGCACATTTTACGATTTATCGTTTATCGATAAAGTACTTCTTTTTTAGTAAAATTCGACACGAAGACTAGATAGTAGCGTTGTCCGGCAGTAACCTGCTATAACCCTATATCTTATGAATTATACTTGTAATTCTAAAGTTTTTTGATGATATGAAACATGAGAAAATTACGGCAATATAAAACGAGGACCATAGAAAGCTATCACGAATGTAGACGAAGTAACCTCAATCTGATTAAGATTTCAAGCAAGTTATTAAGCACCTTGCATGAAGTGAATTCACATTAAATCCATCGTTGTTTCTAAAGAAGGCTGCTGTCTGGTCGGGACTTAATATTGTTTAAACCAGCATTACAAAAAGTATTGATGTAAGCCACCTGTTAACTGCTTAGAATTACTACTTATGTAGGCCGTAGACTTCAATCTGCGCTATCCTAACAAGATTTTTTGCTTAATTACTGAAATTGCCATTCATGAGCTCTAATCATAAACCAGGTGCCTTTGACTTGTCCTTAGCGCAGTTTGTTCTTCCACGGCATGAACCATATATGCTTTTATTTTATTAACCCATGTTTTCGAAAATGCTATTCTTTCTTCCCATATCGGAATTTCACATCTTATTCAGTTGGAACAATAACAAAAAAAAACCGCAAGCAACAACAACAACAACGACCACGACAACAAGAACAAAATGAAATATTGCTGCCCGCAGTGCCGAGAAAGCAACGCTCGGTCACCGACTTCTAGAAGCTTCGCGTTCATTCTCGCACCAGACGTAACTTTCCACCTGCTTTGTTGTTCTCGAAAGTGCCAGTTCATCCTCGCCCCGAGCGCGCGACGCTCGAGCCTTCTTCGCCGAACTTTCGAGATAGCGACGCGTTGTAGATAAGCAGCTACCCGCGACCTTGTCGAGTCAGTCTCGCTCGCGCTCTGTTTCGCCGCCGAATCGCCGCCTGCCTTTCTGCTGCCTCGACGCTCTTTCGTTACTTATTTTTCGGTTGGCACAAGTTCGCCCATTAAACATTTATTTTCAGTTTACTCTTCGCGTACTTGTCGCCTTAATTCGTGACATTTCTGGTGGAGGTGCGGGGTATCGCAGCCCATAAAGCGTACCCCTCCGAGGCTTCCCAGCACAAGTCGAGTTCCCGGCTTAAGAAGACCGTACGTGGAGACGACCGAGACCCAGGAAAGCCGCCGTGATCAAGGGTCGCCCCGGAATTCGGTCTGCTGCCGAAAGAGACCCACCAGTCGGCGAAGCCGACAATGAAACCCCAGTCGTCGCAGACCCCGACCGCCGCCCCCATCGTCTACCTGCCTGTCGCCTCCTCGTACACCGACGTCCTTCCACGGCGAGATCTACGAAGACGTCGAAGATTGGTTGCAGCAATATGAACGGGTGGCGCTGCACAACCAATGGACTCGGGAACAGCGTCTGCAAAACGTCTATTTTTCCCCAAGGGAACGGCGCGACACTGGTTCGAGAATCGTGAAACCTCGATTACGTCATGGGACCAGCTGCAAAGGAGAGCTCCGAGGGACGTTCGCCAGTCAGCACCGAAGGGAGAGAGCCGAAGACCTCCTTCGGACGAGGACGCAAGGCCCCAACGAAAGCGTCACCAGCTTCGTTCAAGACGTCCTGGGTCTGAGCGCGCGTGCCGACCCACAAGCCACCGATGACAAGAAGCTGCGTGTCCTCATGCGCGTGTTGAGGGACAACATCTTTGGGGGCCTCGTGCAGCTACCCGCCGACCACCGTCGAAGCGTTTGTCACGGAGGCAACAAACATGGAGCGCGCCTCTAGCACGCGCTCTCCTTCTACCAACGACATCCCGGCGTCGTTGCCTCCACGCTGCTGACGACGACATTGGCGCCCGTACGCGGGACATCCGTGTCGTTATCCGGGACGTCGTTCGAGAGGAGCTCTGCAAGCTGTTCCCCGCTGCTGAGCGCCTCGGCGTCACTGTCGGTCGCCGATATTGTACGCGACGAGGTACAGCGGGCCTTGCAGCCTGAACCCCCGTTGACGTGGCAGCCCCCGAGGAACCGACGCTGACCTACGCCGCCATGGCCAGACGACCGCCGCGAGCTCCCCACCAAGCTACGGCGCTGCCACGACGTGAACCTCCAGCGCCGCAGTACTCCCAACGACTCGAAGAACGGCAGCACGTCCGACCAGAGCGACCCTCGCCGCGAAAAACCGACGTGTGGCGAACGGCCGACCGACGCCCGCTTTGTTACCATTGCGGAGAAGCCGACCATGTCTACCGCCGTTGCCCGTACCGGGCAGCTGGGGCTACGCGGTTTCCACCTCGACGACCCGCGACCACGCAACGGCGAGCGACCTCAGGACATCGGCGAATACCTCCGCCGTTCGCCATCCCCGGGACCGTCTCCCGCCGCGATTTCCGATCGCCGTCACCACAACGCCCTGCATCGCCTCATCGTAGGTCCCGCCGAGAAAGCCTGTCCCCGCTGCCTCGCCGGGAAAACTGAGTGCGGCGATACCGGAGGTGGTATTGCCGATGACGAACGACGCCAATATCCTCCACAAACGCCGGAAGGCTCTCCACACTCAGCGACGAGACGCATAGGAATGACGGTTCTGCGATGGTGTCGAATAACCTCGACGTTACCATCGACGGCCACGACGCGAAGGCACTCGTCGACACCGGAGCAGACTATTCCGTTTTAGTGGGAAGCTCTCTCGCCGCCTTCGGAAAGTTATGACGCCGTGGGATGGCCCGAAAATACGAACCGCCGGCGGACATCTCATCACACCAGTGGGAAGGTGTAATGCGCACGTGGACATCCACGGAGAGACCTGCCCCGTGAAATTCGTCGTCCTCAAGGACTGTTCAAGAGACGTCATCCTCGGGATGGACTTCCTCTATGGGTACGGTGCCGTAATCGACCTTGGCGCAAACAGGTTGACGCTGCGAAAGCCCGTTCTATCTCCGGAGGGATCCAAAACGACGCCAGCCGCCATCCGAGTCATTGCGGACCACGTGAACCTGCCGCCACGGTCGAGTGTTCTTGTGCCCCTCGTGACTGATGCAGTTGTCCGCGGGAAAGTTCTTCTGGAGGGCAACGTCCAACTGCTTCTCGGAAGAGGAATAGGCATCGCAAGGAGCGTAACGGAGCTGCAAGATGGACGTGCTCCGGTCCTCGTGACGAACGTTCGACCGGAGGCGCAGCACCTCACGAAATGTGCCACTGTAGGAGACGTTGAGGAACTCCGGGCCGACGCCGAGATCGCCGCGATCTCCGACGAGCCCTCGCCATGTCAGCCGCACAGTACACCACCGCCGCAGCTCGACATTAACCCCAAGCTCAGCGCCACGGAACGACGACAGCTCGGAGACTTCCTCGCCGAGTTCGGCGACTGCTTTGCGACGACGTCGAGGGTGTGTCAGACAACGGTTGCGAAACACCGCATCGTTACCAACGAGGAAGCGCTCCTGTGCTTCGGCCGCCGTACCGGGTCTCCCCAAAAGAACGACAGGCCATCCAGGAACAGGTACAAAAGATGCTCAACGACGACATCATTCAGCCTTCGAGCAGCCCATGAGCCTCTCCAGTCGTACTGCTGAAGAAGAAGGACGGAACGCTTCGATTCTGCGTTGACTACCGGTGGCTCAACGCGTTGACGAAGAAAGACTTGTATCCGCTCTCCGCATCGACGACACGCTGGACCGGCTGCGCCACTCCTGATACTTTTCGTCGATGGACCTTAAGAGTGGCTACTGGCAGATCGAAGTCGACGAACGGGACCAGAGAAAGACTGCCTTCGTCACGCCCGATAGACCGTATGAGTTCAAGGTGATGCCCTTCGGACTCTGCACAGCGCCGGCGACGTTCCAACGTGCCATGGACACCGCCCTGGCAGGCCTAAAGTGGCATGATATGTCTCGTTTACTCTCGACGACGTCGTGGTATTTTCGGCCAACTTCGACGAGCATTTGCGACGCCTTCGAGCCGTTCTTCAGGCAATCAGGACCGCAAAACGCATCCTCAAGCCGACGAAGTGCCGGTTTGCCTACGGCAAACTGACGTTCCTGGGCCACGTTCTGAGCAACGAAGGCGTAAGTCCTGACCCTGAGAAAACTCGCGCCGTAGCTGCCTTTCCACCGCCCACCGACAAAAAGACCGTCCGAAGATTCCTTGGACTTTGCGCATACTACCGGCAATTCGTTCAGGATTTCACCAAGCTTTCTTCGCCGCTCACGCACTTTACGAAAGACGCCGTGAACTTCGAATAGGGTGGAGAAACACAACAGGCATTCGACGAACTAAAGTGACGGCTCCAGGCACCACCGATTCTCGGCCACTTCGACCAATCAGCCGAAACGGAAGTTCATACGGACGCCGGTAATACAGGACTCGGAGCGGTGCTGGTCCAACGACAAGACGGTGCGGAGCGCGTGATCGCGTACGCTAGCCGAACGCTATCGAACGCGGAACGCAATTACTTGACGACCGAGAAGAAATGTCTCGCCGTCGTCTGGGCCATCCTGAAATTCAGCCCGTACTTGTACGGAACTCCTTTCCAATGGTCACCGACCACCACTCGCTGTGTTGGTTAGCGAGCCTGAAGGACCCATCAGGGCTTCTCGCTCGGTGGAGCCTACGACTGCAAGAGTACGACGTGACCGTGGTCTACAACTCAGGCCGAGAATACAGCGACGCCGACTGCCTGTCCAGAGCCCCCGTCGAGTCAGCTACCGGATGTGCCAAAGACGACAGCGACGACGACGACAACTTTCTTGGCGCGGTGAGCATTCCCGGTAGGGCAGCGTTCCAGCGGGACGATCCTGAGTTGCGTGCACTGATCGACCACTTGGAGGGACGAGGGGGTACGATTCCCCGAGCCTTCTCACGTGACCTGCCAAGATTCGCCGTTCTGAGAGGTATCCTCTATAAAGAGAACTTCGGGCACAACAACTCGACGTGACTCCTAGTGATTCCTGCTAGTCTTCGAGAAGAGATCTTCCAAGCCTGCCACGACGACCCAAAATCTGGTCACTTTGGCTACAGTAGGACTCTTGCACGGATCCGAAAAAAATAGTACTGGCCCAAGCTCCCGAAGACCGTCCACCTCTACGTCCTTTCGTGCCACGAATGCCAACGACTCAAGAAACCACCGACGAAGCCGGCAGGTCTCCTGCAACCGATCGCACCCCCGACTGCACCATTCCAGCAGATTGGGATTGATCTTCTCGGACATTTCCCGCCGTCGACGCAGAGAAACCGTTGGATAGTCGTGGCAACTGACTATCTCACCAGGTACGCCGAGACAAAAGTACTCCCCTCGGGGACCGCCGTGGAAGTAGCCAAGTTCTTCGTGGAGTCTATCGTCCTCCGACACGGCGCTCCCCAAGTCCTGATTACGGACCGAGGCTCCTCGTTCATGGCGCAACTGACACAAGAGATACTCCGCCTGAGCCACACCGACCACCGCCGGACCACGGCATACCACCCGCAGACCAACGGGCTGACGGAGCGACTAAACAAGACCATCGCCGACATGATTTCGATGTGACGTGGACGTGGAACACAAGACGTGGGATGAAGTGTTGCCCTACGTCACGTTTGCGTACAACACGGCGATTCAAGAAACCACTGGCATCACACCTTTTCAGCTGGTGCACGGCAGAAAGGTGACGACGATGCTCGACGCCATGCTGCCCCACGACCCGACGGACGACGGTACCGACGACGCCCAGCTGGTCACCCAACGAGCAGAAGAGTACGCCAGCTAGCCCGTCTTCGAATAACGGACCAGCAACGTGTCGACGCTGGCCGGTACAACCTTCGTCGCCGCGACGTGGAGTTCCAGCCCGGAGACAGGGTGTGGGTGTGGACGCCCATTCGCCGCCGCGGCCTCAGCGAAAAACTGTTAAAACGCTACTTCGGACCCTACAAGGTCATCCGCCGCCTCGGGGACTTGAACTACGAGGTGCTCCCCGACGGAACCCGACCATCAGGACGCCGCCGGCCACGACCCGAAGTCGTCCACGTAGTTCGACTCAAGCCGTTCTACGCGCGCTAGGATTGCGACACTGCATGTTTATTTCGTTTCACCGTTAATTTTTTAGCCATTTCTGTTTTCCTTTCACGTTGCATCGGGACGATGCACTTTTAAAAGGGGGGGATAATGCCGCCCGCAGTGCCGAGAAAGCAACGCTCGGTCACCGACTTCTAGAAGCTTCGCGTTCATTCTCGCACCAGACGTAACTTTCCACCTGCTTTGTTGTTCTCGAAAGTGCCAGGTCATCCTCGCCCCGAGCGCGCGACGCTCGAGCCTTCTTTGCCGAACTTTCGAGATAGTGACGCGTTGTAGATAAGCAGCTACCCGCGACCTTGTCGAGTCAGTCTCGCTCGCGCGCTCTGTTTCGCCGCCGAATCGCCGCCTGCTTTTCTGCTGCCTCGACGCTCTTTCGTTACTTATTTTTGGTTGGCACAAGTTCGCCCATTAAACCTTTATTTTCAGTTTACTCTTCGCCTACTTGTCGCCTTAATTCGTGACAATATTGTTACAGACTTCACTTTCATATTTTATACATGACTAGGCCAATTAAAAACAAATCGTTGTTTAAACTGTTTGTTCAGTTATACCTGAAAAAGAACAGATACTCTACAAACTGAAGAGTGAAGGTGCTTGGCCTATAAGTCCGTCTGAAGCACTTGGTTGAATGCTTTTCTGCTGATTTCAACTTCGAATATTGAAAGAATTCCTTCGAGATTTCGTCGAAAATGAAACGGAGACCCAGCCCTTGAAAAAAAAGAAACTTCACAGTTATCCCTGCGCAGTACATCGCGTATTCACAATACTCCATAGCGACAAATACTGCCAGACAATACACTGATAAAAAAATGCCTGGAGGCGGCAAGGTGCAGAAGCGAGTAAAAGAACTGTCAGCCACAGACGCGTCTGTTCAGGGAAAATGGCGTTTTGCTGAAAGCGGAGGGTGAGCTCTACTTAGCAGTATTGGCGAAAGGGGAATGAGAGCCATTGCTTTGATGCAAAAATGTTCCAAAAGCCGGGACTCATGATTAAAAACAAAATACCTCCGACTTGCATAACAATACCAACAATTTATAGGTAGACGTTTCGTCTCCTATGCGGGAGACATCATCATTGCAGCCAGGAACACCCGACTAGCTACCGGCAACCAAACGCTCGCTTCTTCCTTCTCTTCATCTGTAACGCTGATTCTGCCGACTTCTTCGCCCATGGCATACAGGAGACATTATCGTCATCGAGAGACATCGTCGGCTCTCGTTCTACTTTTTCGTCCGTCGTAGATGTGAAGTTAAATGAAAAGTTATTTCAGGATGTCGGTGTAGACGTCGGGAGAGGGGCCGCGGTTAGTATTACAGGCGGATGGGTCACTGCGAATACACCATGATTCCAGAAATCTTCTGGGGCCCCACCGTTGTTCGTGGGCCAGGGTCACAGCGTTCGCGAAGTCAAACGTGTGACCTGTCGTCCAACAATGGTCTACCAGTTCAGTTTTTGATCTTGTGGCATGTGTTGCCTTCTCCACGTCTCTTCTGTGCTCTCTGAGGCGGGTACTCCGTTTGCGGCCGGTTTCTCCGATGTAACACTTGTCACAGTCCTCACACTTCACTTTATATACAACACCATTTTGCGATTCAGGAGGAATTGAATCCTTGGCTTCGAAATGAGGTCACGTAATTCACGTAATTAAAATTACGTGACCCCATTTCGAAGCCAAAGGATCCAACCCCTCCTGAATCGCAAAGTGATGTTGTATATAAAGTTAACTGTGAGGACTGTGACAAGTGTTACATCGGAAAAAGCGGCCGCAAACGGAGTACCCGCCTCAGAGAGCACAGAAGAGACGTGGAGAAGGCAACACATGCCACAAGATCAAAAACTGAACCGGTAGACCATTGTTGGACGACAGGTCACACGTTTGACTTCGCGAACCCTGTGACCCTGGCACACGAACGGTGGGGCCCCAGAAGATTTCTGGAATCATGGTGTATTCGCAGTGACCTATCCGCCTATAATACTAACCGCGGCCCCTTTCCGACGTCTACACCGACATCCTGAAATAACTTTTCATTTAACTTCACATCTACAACGGACGAAAAAGTTGAAACGAGGGCCTATAATGTCTCTCGATGACGATGATGTCTCCTCTATGCCATGGCGAAGAAGTCGGCAGACCCAGCGCTACAGATGAAGAGAAGGAAAATCGAGCGTTTGGTTGCCGGTAGCTAGCCGGGTGTTCCTGGCTGCACTGATGATGTCTCCCGCATAGGAGACGAAACGTCTACCTATAAATTGTCGGTATTGTTTTGCAAGTCGGAGGTATTTTGTTTTTAGCCATTGCTTTCAATCGAATAGAACGAACGTTCTACCGTCGCAAGGCGAGCGAGCGGGGAGGGTGTCTACACATCTCTCAGGTACGCAGACGTGTTTGCTGTTCGTCCGGCAGTGCAATTCGCAGCAGTCCCTTATCCTGCTGGGCCGGATGCTCAACACGCTAAATGGGGAATGAGAGAAACAAACAGGTTAGAGTAGTTGCTGCTAATTAATGTTATGACTGTGCGTGGGCAATGCCACCAGCCTTGAATATATTAATCCTGAAGTATACAAATATATCTTTGTGAAAGTTAAAAAAATAAACGACGAAAAGGGATGGCGATAATCTGACCACGAAAATATTTATGAGAACACTTGTCATATTTGGCGAGAAACGTACTATTTTTGTTTAATGGTCACCACTTCTTGAAACTCCGGACGCTGCGTAAGAGTTTCAATGTAACTGAGCTTCTGAAAGGTTCGTAAGATATATTAAAATTAACGAAGCTCACAGATTGAAAACAGACTTACTTGAGCTCAGAAAGAGACTGACGACGTGTTGCTAGACATGTATCACATTTTCTGTCTTTTTGTTTGATTGTAATTAAAAGACATCTTGCCAGATTGCATAAAAGACAGTGAATGTTTACAACGAAACTATTGAGGTACGTACTGTTTGCAAATAAATCACTACTATCTTGGTCTATTGCTACGCAGAAATGATGCACGAATATGGCCAATAGAAGATCACCATTGTTTAGAAATGCTAGCTGCACCGTGATGTAAAATAGAAAGCTGCTGCTTCACGGACCAAAATTTCCGAATTGTACTGAGGGTATCTGTCTAAACGGTTGCTGGTGTAAGTTGCTGTAATTATTTGTCACCTTGTGAGGTTGCATTAATTGAGCATCAGGTATTTTTAAAGACACTTGATGGCATGCTTTATGGTACACAAAGTGTTCAGAAATTCAGGTTTGCAAAATACAAACAGGTCAAAATATGGATTATTTTAATTTCCGAACTTGCTGAATAAAACACCGTGATTCTCGTTTCTTCAAAAGACCGCATATAATGTGATTCTAAATATTTGACCCTTCATGTACGCTAAATTGAGTGTCTGGACAAAACCTCTTTTTGCGTAAGAGTTAAACAAACATTTTCAGTTTGTGCGGCCTTTTACAGTGCACATATGGTCGTGTTCATGGCCTTGAAGGAACTCTACTCCATACTTCTAGGAAAATAGCGCTTATACTTACGCCAATCGTTTCACGCTTGAACGTTCGAGGTACCCAGTTGAACAGATAAGGAGGCCAACATTGCCTTTCCGAGTCAGTCTCGCTCTAGCTTGACGCTCGAACATTCTAGGCTAAATTTTCGAGCATCACCTTTGTGCCAGAAACAAGAGGGAATGAGAGTCGACCAAGCAGAAGCGAACATCGTCGCCGGGACAGTTCGGTTAGACTTTGCAGGACACACTGGCCTTTTTATTTATTTATCTCGGTATCTCGAAGATTCGGCCTAGAATGCTCGAGCGTAGAGCTAGAGCGAGGCTGACTTCGGCAATGCCATTTTGGCCTCCTTATTTGTTACAATCGGCATCTCGAACATTCGAGCATGGAACATTAGGGGTAAGAGTAAATACGAATCTTCTAGAAGCACAGAGTAGCGTTCCTACGCTACACCGTACTAAACGAGGCATTAAAAACGCAAAGTTTATTTTCGTCAAGTTAACACAAGTTATGAGACTTGTGATTTCAGTAAGCTGCTGCCATTGTGGGCAGTTTACGTCTGAAGATGAACGGGTACATTAAGTTGCGACTTTATGACTCCAACTCTAGTCATTACGTCGGAGTCTCCTATAAACGGGCTTTAAGAACACGTCCGATGCAAATTCTCGGACTCAAGCGAATTTCCGTTATTTTTTTTTCAATTTGTTTTTTTTGGAGAGAACATTGCAAGATGGCCTATTTGCCAACAAAGCAGGAAACAGAAGGCGCAAATCTTACGCTGCAGCTGCCCAAGCGTAAGCTTGTCTTGTAGTTTGCTGTTTACGACACCTGAAATCGAAACTTAAGCGGATAAATCTTCTGATAGGCACGTCACAATTTGATTGATTGTGTCTATTAGCAATAAAGGTGTCATTGTGAGCATTTTTTCTTGCTTAGACATTACTTCGAAGAAAACGTAAACTCGAATCCTGAAGTTTTGTACATCTTAGCGCACCGTATTGGAATGCAAAAGCTGCGCTGCTTTTCTAGCTAACCGGCTAACTTAATCATGTAGAGAAACTGTCTCGCCAACTAAAACGGGTGAAATATGCGGTCTTGTGCAAACAAGAACCACTTTGCCGTTCTCAAGGTTGTTTTTACCATAAACGCTGGGCACTGTACACGTATGAGATTGAAAAATCACGAGAAACATCTCATAGATACCAGCAAGCGGAAGTGACCAGCAGCGTTTATGATATATAGATTTACGCGCTTACGCTTAGTACCTCCAACGAAGAGAGAACGGCAGGAGGCAAGCGATTTATTTAACGCATCAAACAAGACTACCAACGAGATTTCCACTTTATCACAAGTCCGCACGATGATATGAATCACATTTTGTTGCTTCTGCGATTGTAGAATCATTGCGAAATTCGTCGATTTATCAAATACTTAATCGGAACGAACCAACAGTAGCGAAATGGCTACCCAAAGAAGGCACGAGCCGGGTGTGATGGGCGTCTGCTCTCGGTGGAGCTGCGTCACCCATCAGGAAGTAGGACGTTTTGACTCCACGAGCACCGAGTCCGAGGACGGAGCTCCGGAATTTCATTCGAGTCACGAGCACCGGAAGTGCGAGTGGCTCGTTCAGTGCAAAGAATGTCTGGAGTCATGACACAGAGCCTCTACTTAACGCACCCATTGTTTGGTCTGCCATGACGCTTCCATAAAGGATGTCACTTTGTATCACGTCAAATATAATGAACATTCAGCGGCACCCAAGACAAAGATCAGACAAGTTAAAATAGACATGCTTAAGGTCACGTTTTCGACTTTGATGTGTGTCAGGTTATTATTGCTACTAGTAGGCGCCGAGCGCCAAGAAGAGAAGAAGAGGAGCGCAAGGTCGGGTAGCGCGCGACACTCGACTGAGCGTGCAGCACGGCCGACGATCTCGGTGGGTTCCGAAGGTATCCCTCATAGCGTTAGATATTGTAAAGTGTAAATAGTGTAAATAAATGTGTAGGACCTACATTTGGTCTCTACATATTTGGTGACCCGGCAAGGCACGCATTCTTCAGCGTTTCCGCCGCCCTCATACGAGACATGGCTACTGGACAACCCAGCGGAGATGTCGGTGCGGTTCGTCTTCGACTCCCACAGTTTTGGCCATCTGACCCCTCCTATGGTTCGCTCAAGTGGAGGCTCAGTTTTCCACAGCAAAGATCACGGGACAACTGACGAAGTTCCACCAAGTCATTGCAGTTTTGTCACCAGAAGTCGCAACAGAGGTCCGGGACCTTATTCTCAAGCCACCAAATCAGAACCCGTACGACACCCTCAAAGCGGAACTGGTGAGAAGAACGTCCATTTCCGAACAACGACGACTACAGCAACTGCTGACAACGGAAGAACTTGGCGATAAAACGCCATCCCAGATGCTTCGACGCCTCCAGCAACTGCTTGGTGACTCTTCTACGACATTTGACCCTTCGCTTCTTCGAGAGCTCTTTCTCCAGCGGCTACCGGCGACTGTCAGGATGGTGCTAGCACCAACAACGAACATCACCATCGAAGCTTTGGCAGAGCTCGCGGACAGAGTCGTTGAGGTAGCCTCACCGGCTATATCAACGGTTGCTACAGACTCTCTGGCTGTTAGCAGATCGCAGCAAGAGAACAGCGGCACAAGAAAACCTCTGGTCCCAGATGTCATCGAGGACCTGCGGATGCAGATCAACCAGTTGACAACGCAAGTGGCCGCACTCATGACCGCTGCTCCATCTAGATCTCGCCAGCGTTCAAGGTCTCGTTCTTCACAGTTCGGACGTTCCCCACCACGACCCGGATCCCCTCCACCAGGTATCTGCTGGTACCACTGGAAGTTTGGGAACAAAGCACAAAAATGTCGAGCTCCATGTACGGCGTCGGAAAACGGCCCAGCGCGCCACTAGAGGCGGCTAGTCGGAGCGCTCACTCTACCTCCCGCCTGTTTTTTGTCACAGACAAAAACTCTAAACTACGATTTCTGGTAGACACGGGTGCCGAAGTGAGCATTCTCCCCGCGCCGCCTAGCATATCCCCGAGCAAGAGACAGCCATGTACACTACAGGCAGCCAATAAGACACCTATTCCAACTTATGGCGAATCTTCCCTCACCCTCGACATAGGGCTTCGCCGAACCTTCCGATGGATATTTCTCGTCGCGGCTGTCTCTTACCCGATACTCGGCGCAGACTTCCTTCGTCACTACGATCTCCTGGTAGACATGCTTCATCTTCGGCTAATAGATGACACCACTCGCTTGACTGTGCAAGGCATTGAAATGAAGTCGTCACTTCTTCCGTCGATCATCCCTGATCCTCCTCTTTCACCCTACGACAACCTTCTCAACGAGTTCAAGTGTCTAACATGTCCCAACAACTTTTCCCGACCCGTACCACATGACGTGACCCACCATATCGTAACGACGGGTGCTCCCACCTATGCTCGACCACGACGACTTGCTCCAGAACGTCTGAAGATCGCCAAGGCAGAGTTCGAACACATGCTGGAATTGGGCATCATTCGTCCTTCTTCGAGTCCATGGGCCTCGCCTCTGCATATGGTACCTAAAAAGAGCCCGGAGACTGGCGACCTTGCGGCGACTACCGTGCCCTAAACAACGCCACACTACCAGACAGGTATCCGATACCACACATCCAGGACTTTTCGCTATCCCTTCACGGCTCAACCATTTTTTCGAAAATAGATCTCGTTAAGGCCTACCACCAGATACCGGTAGAACCTGCAGATGTTGCTAAGACGGCCATCACGACACCGTTTGGGCTGTTTGAGTACCTTCGAATGCCCTTCGGACTCAGAAATGCCGCCCAAACCTTCCAAAGGTTCATCGACACCGTCCTCAGAGGATTGCCTTTCTGCTTTGCCTATGTCGATGATCTCCTAATCTTCAGTCGAAACGAGACTGAACACATCCAACATCTGCGACTACTTTTCCAGCGCCTCGCCGAGTATGGTGTTAACATCAACAAAGGAAAATGCCAACTCGGGGCATCACATCTAGAATTTCTAGGCCACGAAGTAGATCAACACGGCATACGGCCCCTTCCAAGTAAAGTTCTGGCGATCAGCAATTTCCCAACACCCACAACCATCCGCCACCTTCGCGAGTTCCTTGGACTGGTGAACTTTTATCGGCGATTTGTTCCCCAGAGCGCTGAGATTCTGTTGCCCCTCACTTGTCTGCTGAAAGGGACCAAGACACCCTCGTCTCCTGTGCAGTGGACACCGATCGCAGAACAAGCTTTCAGCCGAGCGAAGCTGGAACTAGCAAATGCGACGCTTCTGTCACATCCCCAGCACAACACTCCAACTAACATCATGGTAGACGCCTCCGACGTCGCCGCAGGAGCAGTCTTACAACAACTAATCGGCACTGTCTGGAAGCCAATTGCTTTCTTTTCAAGACAACTGACGTCGGCAGAACAACGTTACAGCACTTTCGGACGTGAGCTGTTAGCAATATACACTTCAATCCGCCATTTTCGAAATTTTCTTCAAGGAACAGAGTTCTTCGTGCTCACAGACCACAAGCCCCTCACGTATGCTCTACAAAATGGCACAGACGCACACTCACCTCGCGAAACACGGCACTTGGCTTATATTGCCGAATATACGACCGACATCCGCCATGTCAGAGGCATCGACAATCCTGTTGCTGACGCTTTGTCCCGGAGCACTCCAATTTCCTGCGGACTTGGTTTCCCTCCTGCTGTCGACTATGACGCAATAAGCCTTGCACAGCAGCAGGACCAAGAACTTAAACATCTACGCGAATTCCCTGGTCGGCTTGCCTTCGAGGAGATTACTTTACCTTCATCCACCACAGGAGTAGTCTGCGACGTCTCGACCGGTACACCAAGACCATTCATACCTGCTAACTTTCGAAGGCAAGCTTTCGACTCCGTACACGGCTTATCTCATCCCGGTATTCGTGCCACTCAACATCTAATGACTGAACGCTTCCTCTGGCCCGGAATCAACAAAGATGTCCGAAGCTGGACTCGAACCTGCATTAACTGCCAAAAATCGAAGGTCCAACGTCACACCTCTGCACCGCTACAGGCATTTCCAACCACGAGAAAGCGCTTCGACCACATCCACATCGATATCGTGGGACCCCTACCACCATCTGAGGGCTACCGATATCTTCTTACATGCGTGGATCGGTTCACCCGCTGGCCAGAGGCATTTCCCATTCAAGATATCCGAGCAGACACCGTAGCACGCACTTTCGTTCAAGGATGGGTGTCCCGATTCGGCATCCCATCTACTCTCACAACGGACCGGGGACGTCAATTCGAATCCGCGCTCTTCCGACAACTTCTATCACTCTTGGGAACAAAACGAATACGAACGACCGCCTACCACCCTTCCGCAAATGGTCTCGTCGAACGTTTTCATCGCTCATTGAAAGCGGCGCTGATGGCACAATCCAACCCAAATAACTGGAACACAAGCTTGCCGATCGTCCTCCTTGGACTTCGGGCTGCTTTGAAGCAAGACCTCGGCTACAGTCCAGCCGAGTTGGTATACGGCTGTACCCTACGCCTACCCGGAGAATTTTTCACATCTGGTATGGAAGAGCCAGCTCCTGATCCTATGACATATGCCAATCAGCTGCGAACGATAATGCGAAATCTCCGACCCACATCACCCCGTAAGCAAGCACGAGCTCCAGTGTACGTATCGAACGACCTTGACACGTGCAGCCACGTATTTCTACGCAGAGACGGCTCTAAAAGATCGCTTCAACAACCATACACCGGGCCGCATAAGGTGCTCACAAGAGAAGCCAAGACTTTTACAATCGACTACAATGGACGCCCAGAAACCGTCTCCATTGACCGCCTGAAACCCGCTCATCAGGAACCGCTTTGTAATCCGAACCATGCCATTCAGGTTTCCACCATTCCCGCTCGACCGACCACTGATCACCACTGCCTCACCTCACACCGATCCCCTCGATCTGATCAAACCTACACAGAACACCTCCAATGCACACAAGCACCTCAAGAATCCAACAGACCCAGCTCTGCTTATTCCGAAAACAACCGCAGAGACTCCGGTCAGTTTGGATCTAGACAATCAAACTCTCCGTCAAACACGACGACTATTATTCACCGCAACCAAACAAGCACACGCGATTCCCTCCTAGCTCCGCCTCGTCAAGTGACGTGGTGTTTACCACCATCCTACGGTCATGCTGGCAACGCGGGAGAGAGATAAAGCTTGGGTTTAGGCTAGTTGGTTACTCATTGTATTTGTTCTGCGCTGCTATGGTTTACGAACTTGGACAAGGAAGACTAGAAGGACACACATACACGCGAAGGCGCAACTAACAACTGGTTTATTTTTCCTTCCACACCATGAATGAAAGAAAAAACGCATAGAAAAGATAAAGAACAAAGTGAAAGACATAATCAGATCCTAAACAGTCATGCAAGTGTCATCTCAAAATTAGATATTGGCTGCAGCGGCCCCTACACTTGCCCGCTACTCATCATGATGCGGCATCTTTTTTAGCAAGTCTATTTCTTTTTTGTTAAGGAAAACCGACGGCTCACTGACGCACGTTCCGTGCTGCCCGGGAGAGAGAGAGCGGAGGGAGAGTATTGTAGGCGCCAAGCGCCAAGAAGAGAAGAAGAGGAGCGCAAGGTCGGGTAGCGCGCGACATCTCGACTGAGCGTGCAGCACGGCCGACGATCTCGGTAGGTCCCGAAGGTATCCCTCATAGCGTTAGATATTGTAAAGTGTAAATAGTGTAAATATATGTGTAGGACCTACATTTGGTCTCTACACTACTTTACTGTGCCTCAAGGTAATATTATTAAGTTATTGCGTTATTCTTTTAGGAAAACATTGCTTTAGCCAGGATCCGAAGTTGATTCGCACAATACATTCGCTCTGCGCCGAGACGACGGAATCCTGTCACACAGTGTTCGATCAAATACGCTACGGGTTTGTCCTGAAATGCGAGTATCTGGATACATGGTGGAAACAGCAGTAACACCACTGAAGTACGACTACCAAGAGATATCGCGATGCACATCAGAAATTCACTTCGAAAACAGATGAAAATATATTTAGAAATACAATCACAAGAGCTGGATGATAACGGTCAAGTACTTAGAAGGATATTAAAAACAAACTAGCACCTGTTAGTGAATATAAAAAAGAGGAGCTTGACTCAAATGTTTAAAAACAAAAATTCGATATTTTGTTTTAATCTAACGAACGAGTACTCACCGCAAGTTGGCTTATAAAATTCGACACAATAAACGATAGTTTTGATAACAATCACCCGAATCGTAATTTGATATCACAGTTTAGACTTCCTGTAAAACAAGTCCTCTATACTTCTGTTTTCTAAGATAAAACAACAAACATATATTTAAGAGTAGCGTCTTATTATTCAGAACGGTGTGAAAATCGAATTTTTTCGCAAAGATAACCAGAACAATCTGAGATGAAGGTGAACCTGAGATAACTGAGATTTTTTTATTTTTCTTAAGCGAAGTTTCTGTCAGTGACGGGCACAACCTGGATAATCAGCCTGGCACACCCGAAGCTCGTCACACGACGCAATCAATCGCTTCTGTACACGAAATTCGAATCATTTAAAGGTGCAGTTGTAGTTTTATCTATGTTTCAGACAGTCATACGCAGAGTTACGTTTTATGATCTTCCGTGGTGTCAAATCCCAGTCTCGGCCTTCCAGGCACGGGACGCCATGTCTAGTGTCACCACATCCTCCATCTGTGGTGTTATTTAGAAGTTTCCGGAGCTCGCGAATTATCTCAAAGCTCCTCGGACTCCTCTCCTACCTCTGCCTATTTTCTTTTACTGTTTTTTTTCGCAGTTGGATTGCCTAGTATGGAGCTCGCAGCGCAGGTGGTTGGCAGCCGGCCAACTAGGTAAACTATCTTCGACCGTGGCAGGTTTCACTGTTCAAAAATAAATAAAATTAGCTACAGTAAGAGTGCAATTCTTCAGTACAACATGCAATGATTAGCAAACTGCCAGATATAGCGAGTTCAAAATATTGGGATTAATAATAAACCAGCTTTATGACCGTACTTCGGTACCTTTGCGGCAGCTTCGACACTTCCTCTCTTTCTCCTCCCCTGCTTTCTCGCTTACCGTTTCCTTTCCAACACTCGGCTCTCTATTTCTAGATCGCTTCGGGGCCGAGATTAATCATCCGAAAGACTCATTACGACTCCCAGAGAAGAAACGGAAAAAAGGATCCCGTAGGCTCCTTTTTGGGTCCAATTCCCCGAGCCACATGTTGCCTAGTCCAACCAATCCCCGCCCACATCCAGGAAATGCATGTATCTACAGCCTCCAGCCAGACGTTGCCCTGCGGAAAGAAACGATTTGCTGAAAACATTGGCTCTCTACGCTTTTTTTTTTTCTGTTTCCACGTCATGTCACGAAATGCAGTAGTCCTCGGAAAAGAGGCCAGTGCGACAGAGTGTTTTCGCTCACATTCCTTTGAAATAAGCCACCTGCTTAGCTGGTGGATGAAAACATTTGAGGACCAAAGATGGAGGTACTACTAACAATAAAGCAAACAGCCCGGTACGGCCGACGGCCCCATCGGTGGTTGCTTTCCTCACAGTTTCAGCAGCCCGTATATCGGCAACACCAGGCGAAAAGATGAAGTGTAAGGAGGTACCGCAGAGGAGGTCACGAGGCAGAGAAAGGCCAATCGTTGAACTAGGCAAGATGACTTGGGAGCAGCGGCTGGAACGACCGCCACCGCACGTACTCAGTTAAACATCGAATCGGCAATGAAACAATTATACAAAACATAATTGCTTTGTTAAAAGCACATCCGTCTCTACGGTTTCTACCTAGTATACACTGTTCCTCTTTTTAATGCGAGATAATAAACTTTTATTATTTTAATCTCCATTCCTAGTGTTAATTTTGATATTATGTATAATTAAAAACTATCGAAATTTGTTTACTTACATAACTGATGAGATACATTAGATTCATTCATTCCTGAAGGAAAGACTTGCAGAAAACTCGGGGTTGATATTTTATACCACAGCAAATTTAGTACAACATATAATTTGCTTTTATAAATTATATATTAGTAAAAAATTGTTTGATGCTTATTGAAGGAACCTTTATTTAGACTGCATACGAACATGGAGGTGGATGTTTACCCGTCCACTAAGAATTTTTACATTCAAGTATTATTAACCGCAATTGATACTGCATCGAATATGTATCAAGATGTTTCATGAAGTGGTTTCTATGGCTACTGATTTTCTTGTTTAATGCCCATCATAAGTTAATAAAGATAGGTTTTAATATTTTGTGAGCAGCGAAATTGCCCACGTCGGCCCCAGACCCTGGTGTATCTCGCAGAATAAGATTACTGTTTGCTTTTGTAATAGTATCCGAGAGCGGAGGCCGTTAATATTAGATTCCACCTTGAAATAATAGTAAAATAAATGAACTATCAAAAGGCCACGCTTGATATACCTTTGTTTGTGCATTTTTATTGATTATCTGCTTAAAATATAAGGTGAGAGCTCGGATACACATTTGCGCACTGTAGCATATGCGAGTTATTATGGTGATTGCGAGTCCACAACGGCAATAAAATATACTTTTCAATATAGGAGCAACCACTCTGTACAATAGCATGCCGAACACATATAATCCTAAATACACTTTGTTAAATACAAGAGGAACGCGAACCGAATAAAAACACCGTCATTTTTGCATTCAATAGACGTTAATGAATCATTAGCCACACTATCACTTTGAAACAAAACAAAGGCATGTCAAAAAGCCGCCGAAGCTTTGGCCCGATTTTTATTTTTTTACGCTGAAGAGGTCGTGGGAAGAACGGTGTAAAAAACAAATAAAAAAACATCGTATTAACCAAGAAAAATCTCCCGGGGAAAGACGAAACGCTCCGCGACTCGTCGTGATGATGCAGATGATATGTAGGGGGCGCTGCAAAGCCAATATAAAACACAAGCGCCAGCTCTATCAACCATGGTATCGACCGCTAAGTTGTTTGGGGGCCACGCATGAATGAATATCCAGTAGTACGCTCGCGATAAATAGTGTCTTTTTTTTTGACGTAGCTGGATTATTTGTTTAGGGTATTGACGTTCTCGGTTTGTTGCTAAAGGCATTTTGATGAAATGAAGCGGCTTCCTCTAACAAATAAAAAAATGCTTTGTCAGTTTGACGTTAACGTTTCACCCAAAACTATTGTTCTTTAATAATCTTAAAACGCAATATTGTAACATATTGATTTCTGCATTCTAATGAGCGAAATGTTTTTATCCAACAAACTTTTCACTGATTTTTCGCTTTGTATCGCAGGCAATTTATCAGATTTAGAGAAAGACAAAGATAAAAAAGAACAGATAATGCAAAATAACTCTTAGTTCTTATTTATAATTTGCTACCAGCCACACCGCGCAAGGCCTGGATGTTGCTTCTTAATACCTGTAATTGATCGCTGTCGAATGAGTAAGTGTGCTCTAAAATGCAAATTGAATTACAGCTCGCAAAAAAAAAAAGTCATGCACGCGGTTTGGTTTAGGTTACTGATACTAGTGCCATCGAAATTCAGAGTCATGCCAAGACTTCAGAAGAGGCACTGTTGAGTACTCCGTGTAATACAAACTGTTCGCCTTTCAAACATTGCTCTTTATCTTTTGCATGTCCTCTAGAATATAAAACAATAAGTCGGACCACATTAGCACGATATTTAAGAGGTTCTTGTGGATTATTACCTTTTCTTTTGTTTTCATAGGGACTTTCTTTTTATTCAGTCAACTTCAAACGCTTCAAATAAGTTCTCGCTTAACTTGATCTTTTAGCAGTCAGCATTGTCTATTTACGACTAGATTGTACTCGTGTGCGCTCCAGACTTGAATTTGCATTTGTGGCATAGAACTCCGTCTCTATCGCAACGAGTCGAAATATTGAACGCATACAAAAACGATTCGTATCACTAACCCACGACAGATATTTTGGTCGAAATCGCTAATATAAGAATAACTTGATTTTAAAAAACAAATATAGGCCGTTCTTTTTTTTTTTTTTTTAGAAAATTAAGGTTTGTCCGAGATGTAAAATTTTGCATAGGTTTATTCATGATCCAATAGATATCCCTACCCTTCTTGCTTCTCGAAACCTCCACATTCCTGTTACTACAAATTCTAGAAATGCTAGTTTTTTATCCAGATGACGCGTAACTAATAGCGCAGACACAAAGACAGGGTAGAAGGCGGAAGACAAACATGGCGCTCACCGTGTCCCTGCATTGTTAGTTACCAGACAAAATAAACTACCAGCTAGCCCATTCGTCAACGCTATTTATCTAGACATTCAACATAACGTTTCTCCGATTTCTCGAATACAGCATATTTTAAACACTGAGTTTACAAATTTAGATTTTTTTTCCCACAGATATGTGCTTTAAAAAAAAACGAAATTTTGGCATGAATGGGAATTGAGTGTGAGTATGAATTTAGGTGTGTCTGTGAATTTAGGCAGGTGTATAAATTTTATCATGCTTATTTTTGGAATTGTGTATATCGTTGTCTGAACTTTACCAAAAATGCCTTTGAGCTATTGGTAGGCACTAGGGAAAATAATTGAATGCGTAACCGGCTTTTCTAGCTTCTAAGACAGTGTGATATTAGAGTAAATAAGAAGTAGTAAAACCAACTACATGTGTGATCTAACTTGCTCTTAAAGTGATTGCTCCCTAATTTTTACAATACAGCACATTTACAGATGAAATGCTATGCTAAAGTATGGTATCACACAAAAAGAGCTGTCGGTCATAATTATCCAATCTCCTAGATTCTTATTTCTTCTCTGCCATCGCTCGAAACAACGATACGCAAGTTCAATCATTATTCCCAAGGAAACTCGAAATACAACACCCCTTGTTTTCTGCACAGCTTACAGTTTCAAACATATAGCAATATATATTAAGACAAGCCACGTAATTAGCCATCTCGCTTTTTTTTAGATTAACAATACTGCAGACCTCCAGAGGGGTCTAAGGAGGAAAGGTACATGAAGAGGTTTAAAAACAGTACAATATATCAGTAAACGTTATCAGCAGAAGTAAAGAAGAAGCACACTTTGTATACATCTGTACAGACATACTGAAATAAAATGAGGAAACCACATAAGCAATCTTCTGTACAAGCACATTTGCGATCCTATGTACAAAACACTTACGCACATACGCACGCACACGCACGCATGAACGCACGCACGCACGCACACACACAAACACAGACGCTGCAAGACAGTGTGGATAAGTCATGTACTGGAATAGTACATATAATGAATTATTGCAAATACAAAAGTACAATGCTCGAATCTGTTTTATGCCATTGAAATACACCGCGAAAGTTTCTAAACAGCCTGAAATACTGGGGGGGGGCAGGGGGGATAAATCATTTCAGTTATTAAGCCCATTAGGAAAACATAATACTTATTTGTATTCTATCTCGCAGAAATACACAACAAATTTTGGGTGTTTCTGGCATGAATGGAGCTTTTTGGGGCGGATAGCATGTGGCTGTAAAGCTACAGCATTCTTCAACACCCCTAAAGGGGTACTCCGGCGATTTATTCATGGTCCCTGATTTGCTTGAAATTTTGCTAAACTCGCCAGACAACATTGCTACAATGGTATCCCAAATATTAGGTTAAAATAAATTTTTTCACAAAGTTATTGAATTTACAATTTTGGTCCTCATCATGTTTTTCAATCTGAAAGTCTCTACTGCAACAACGAAAAAGTGACGTCAGTGGAAGGCAGGGGTTCACTCTTTCGACTGCAGAATTTGTTCCCAACTGATTGGAAGCAGTTTCATGATGTCAAATGAATGCTTTGGAAGCTCGCTCCAGTACCTGCGCTCCAGCACGGAACAAACGATTGGCATATTCTATTTTTTAGACTGCTCGCTCGACTGGCAAGCCTGCCCGCCACTGACGTCACGGCACGAAAAATCGCGGGTATATTTGAATGTTGGTTTTTGCATCATTTTCATTTGTCGGTTTCACAATAACTATTATAAATTTCGTGATACTAAATAGCATACCGGAAAGGGTAAAGGCCGGGGAGTCAAAAAATATAGTTAGTTGAGGTAGCTTCAAAATATCGCCGGAGTATCCCTTTAACGATCGGTGTCTCCAGCTGTTTTTCAACTTCCCAGCGCTACTTGCCGATTTAGTGAAAACGCCGCGTCTTTGTGAGCTGTCGCATATAAGATTTACAACTCAAAGCTTTCAAATGGGGATTTTCGCATCGTATACCATTAAGAAGCAAAATAATGAAGAAAAAAGGGGGTAATTGACTCGAAGAGAACCGGTGGACTGGGGACCATCTTTCTTGCGCCTCGGGCAAAAGCAATCGGGTTGCCTGAATGCTCGCGCTATTCATTAATATCTCGCGAAACCGACGTTTATTATTTTTTTTTTTTGGCGCACGTCCTATACTCAATAAATTGGGGCTGTCACTTCTAGGATCTCGGAGGCTCTAAGACTCTCAATTGAGTCAACTGAATGTTGAAAAAAATTGCTTGGATGTACGTGGGAGCTTGGAAGTGAGAAATGAGGATGGGTAAATAAAGTGCTGTTCTTGAACTGGGTTAATGGCTCTTGTGCTTATCGCACAGTTCTGGAGATATCTTTATTTCCCTTTAATATTTCCCTATAGGTCACCATTTAATTGTACTTAATTACATCGCTTGCCGAGCGCAAATTATATTAGAAGGCTGTTTTATTGCTAACGAGCCATCAAGTTACCCTTTTATATACGCGCTTCATTAACACTTCGTTTAATGCACCGATATAGCATTAAACATTTTCAGCAAGAAAGTGTGCAAAATGGCACACGCTTGCCAGAAACTGACTGCTTCACTGCTGAGCCTGGTGGAACAAGTAAAATAATGCGAATGAGACCAGAAGCGCGAAATCTTACACTTCTGAATTCTGTCATCTGCACAGACACGTGTTTGTGAAAGCTACAAAATTCAGGATCGCAGCATTTTCCCTGTGAGTAAACCAGTTAATAAAGGGAAAGCAGGATACAAAAATTACTGCACAATATTCATTATAGAAACACACAGACATGCTTCCTCTTTGCACTAAGCTTTGAATATTTCGTATTTTGAAAATACAATAAATCAATAAAAGTACAGCCAAGCAGCAAGTACTTAATTTAACGAATAATTGCTGTCCGCTAACTCACACATAGCCTAATGCGAGATATCTCATGTTAGTTAATGTCAGTGTTCACTACGTCAAATGCATCATAAATCAGCGTCAGCGAGCCACCCGAGCATTTCTCGCGTTCTTGTAGCCTAAAGTTGTGAGGAGGGGAGGTTATTTTTGTGCTCACCTGATGTAGGAACTTTGTGGATTAAATAAAGACGCGCATACTCTGGGCATCCAAAAAGGAGAATCTGCTGTCATTGCTGCGTACTGTATTTATTTGAACCTCATTAACGCTTTGGTTTGAAAAAGTTGTGGACTGTTTCTTGTTTAAACAAATTTAAAAGAAAGGTCACAGCAACCTTTTTGCTCGAGTAAGCAGATTTTATATTCCTCATCCAAGAAATACTATAGGAACTGAGCTTGCCTTATTGAAAAGGGAAGGCTGCTTGCAAAGAATTGTATGGCAACTTTAAAGATGTATGATAAAGATCAATGTCTGATTCTCATTCAGAGTCTAATGAGGTCAAGCCAGGATGACAAAATTCAAACTTTAACAATACAGCCCTATAACCCTTGTGAAAGAGCCATTTAGATGAGACATTTCTTGTGTACAATAAACACATATGAATCATACAAGATTTATAAGAAATGTGAACTGTATAAGCATGATATATGATATATAAGAACATATAGAAATCGTACAAAAAACGTTTAAGAAACTTCTCACAAGTTTCTTTAATTGTACTTTTATATTCTTATATATCTTGTTTAATTTGTTTGTGTTTATTGGACACAGGAATTTCTCATACAAATGCAATTTTTCAAAAGGGAAGTTGGTTGTAAGGGAAGATATTGAAATGTTTCAGTAAACACTCGCTTGCATTAAATAGGTGGGGCTTGTTTTTATGATTTCATCTGTAACCTCTGTGACTGCTTACACCACACGCCTAACGCGAACTGCGTTGGATCATTCCAAAGCATGAGGCAATCCTGTGTGGGTAGCACAGAATAATACCCGAACAGTTAGCGTGTTCATTGACTTGAAGATGCAGGTTCAACAGCTTTCTGCCCGCTTAGAACGTGATATAAGACAAAAAATACGGGTTCTAGCCGTATGTTAATATAAACAGGGCCCCGACGTTTCGGAACAGGTTGGAACTCGTCTTCATGGGAGAGTGAACATGGCCACAAAGTTTTCAATATCCCGGGAGGTGGGGGAGGTTCGATAAAATCCAGACTCCCTAGCCCTCCTCCGGGAAAAACGCATTACTAAGTTACAAATCCGATTTTGTCTACAGTCAGATACAACCTAAGAAAGACAGAGCGAGGGGGAAAGGCGGATAATAGGAACGATTAAGTGGAGACGGGCGACCTTTTTTCACAATGGCTTCTCTCGTGCGCGTCCTTTTTCCCCTCGCATGGTCGTTCTTAGGCTGTGTCTGACTATAGCAACTATTTATTCGAAATAAATCATTTTGCAGTGCAACATGATAATGAGAAGTCAAGATCAAGATACACAGCAGACGAATAAATATACAAGAGTTTAGTTCTGTCATCTTGTCCGTTTTAATCGTAAACATTACTCAATGCACAGCACTCTGTCCTAGTACTAAGGTAGCAAATACTATCGTTTTTCGCGATATTTCTGAAACAGTATTAACATGCGTCATGCGAGCTACCACCTTACTTTTTCGTGTCTCGAATGTCGAAGTTGAAGGGGACGAAGACAGTGATAGTATTGAAGACACAGAGACAGAAAAAGACATAAAGAAGGATTGTTTAAACAAAACAAAAACAAACAGAACACGGCTGGCTTGATGCTGGTTTGGCTATTCCCTAACAAAAACAAAAAGAAGTCCCTTCTTGCTCCCTCAAAACACCTTCGTATAGTTGAGACAACGTCCAAGTAGAGAACTACCGGGAAGCAAGGCTGGCGCTCGGTACCCCGGCCAGGCGCTACTGAGTCCGCGGTCATCAATCGCTGGAGCTTTGTCGCCTCATCGGTTGCGTCTGGTGGCGCCTTCCTATTTTGCCGCCTGTTGCCGCCGTAGAACAACAACACATCGCCAGCAACATGTGGATGTTCTTTTGTCATTCACATTCGGCTTTTTTTTTTCTTACGAGCCGCCGGGTGCATGCCTCAAAGCGCCTTTGCCCCGCTTTCGTCGAAAAGAGGCATAGGCTGCTGTCGCAGCGAGTGAGCGGACCGACGCTTCTGTAGTTTCCTCAATCCCTTCGTCTCGCTTCTGCGTTCTTTTTGAATAGAGTCTTTTCAAAGTCCGTATCATCGCCTGTCCGCCAGTGCTTGCTCACCTACTTTGAGCAAGTATTGGACACGTGGAGTGTGTCAGCATTCAGCATGAGCTTGGCTCAGCTTGTATTGAAGACGATTGCTGCGTCAGCAGTCGGCGAACACTCGGATCCACTCAGTGCTTTGTGCCCAAGAAATACCGATAAACAAAGTTGCATAACTAGCTTTAAAAAAAAAATTGTGTGTATGTGTGGGGGAAGGGGGGGGATATATTGCGACATCGATTGCCGTGGCCGAGGGAGTCTATTCCTAGGCATTTTCCGCCGTCTTCAAGCTTTATTTTTAATGCCATTTTTTTCCCTGGAATTGAGTTTCCCAAAATGTCTCGTATATTATTTTTTAGACGTTTGAAGTTCATTTTTCTCATTGGTGTTTGCTCCGAGTGATTGACGACACCTGTCGAGAGGCGTATGCACCCGCCACGGCGCACATATAAGGCGAGTGTTGTGTACAGAGTTTCGACCCCCCCCCCCTAAAAAAAAACACGAAAAAAAAAACAAAGTGTGGTTGCTTTTTGAGCAAAAAACAAAAACCTGCATTTTTTGAACGTTTATTTTCCGCCCAAATGTAGCCTTAGCGGACCGAACCAGATGCCAAAGTTTCACAACTAACCGTTATCTCATCCAAAAGTTTTAAGCGATTTTTTTAGAGTTTCAATGGCAAAGTGGGGGCCCATTTTCGCAAGTTTTCGCTAACTGGCGCCATAGAGCTTCGTGTATTATAAGAGGTTCATCGGTCTCCATGTTCCCATTGAAAATATGAGAAAATCGTTTATAACTTCAGAATAAGGTAACTGTTGGTGCTGAAACTTTGGCATCTGGTTCGGACCTCTAGCGCTACATTTGGGCGGAGAATGAGCGTTCGGTGATGCATAGTTTATTTTTCCGTTAATAAAACCTTGTAACGTTTTTATCGGTGACTCTGTACTTGCTATGACGAGAAGCTAGCGCGGAGGAAGTGTGTGTCTCTGTGTGTGTGGGGGGGGGGGAGCCCAATATTTCCCTTGGGGAGAGGAGTGCTCGCCCTCCAATTGCGGAGAAAGCTGGCCCGCGAGCACCCCCCCCCCCCCCTCCGTTTTCTACACCCCACCCCGTAGTCAGCGCCTGCGGGTGAGTCGTCGGTAAGGGCAAAATCGCTTATACACTCCCACGCACGTACCGAGGGCTGGCGACGTTACGCAACCCGGTGAGCTGTCTGACGTCACCAAAATTATTCTTATTTAAAAAAAAAGAAGTTAGATACTTATTAACTTCTAAGGAAAAAAAATTATTAGAGAGAAGTAAACCGATATACTTATATTGTTAAAAACTATAAACAATAAATTGCATTTTTTTAACAAAGCAATAAGTAATCGAATTTGTGTCCTGTACAGTTTCAGCTGCTGTCATACACTGAGAGTAAGATAATTACGCGGTGCATTCACTGTAACTTTTTGTGACCTAATTAACTTGCTTATAAACCCCGAAACTAGCCTTACACAATGTAAGACATTGTAAAAAAAAAAACATTAGTGCGGAAGTTTTTAAGGTTTTATCATATTTAAAAATTCTTTCAATTATGAGATGTGTAAAGAAAAAATAATCTAACCAGGGTACTACGACTGCAATAGTTTCTATTGAAAAAGCAGCATCCTCGATGTTTTTTTTTAAAACAAATTAAAGCAAAAGATGCACTGAGCCCCATACCTTGCCAATCTCCATATCATTTGAACGTGCGTTCTTAACCATGTACAA